>WNGS01164437.1:6145583-6156583 GCA_020271785.1 Procambarus virginalis
ATACGAAGGTAACTTCTCTACAGGCATGAACAACCTTGCTCAACAGGTGGTGTTGATGGAGAGAGCAGACTGTTTTCTCCTGTAATTGGCACAGAATTCAGGTTTCCACAGTGATATCATTGTAGTGAGAGTTTCTGATTAACTTAGTATTCAGCTGATTAAATCTGCTTTCACTGGGAAGACTCAGCTCTTGTCGTGGATTCGACGTTCTGGCAATTTTGGGACTCTAAGAATGATTGACATGGCTGAAATATTTTTTTTACTGACACCAGGGCAAACTCAAGGAGAATGAGTTAGCACTGATTAGCTGGAAGAAGCCCTTGGACCCGTGGGAAGAGTCGAGAGGAGTCTCTATGTATCCCAGCCTTAAGGGTCAGATTACCACGCTGGGGACCACTTCCCAATCCATTCAGGGAAGTCAGGGGGTCTATCCCCCCCCCCTGACAGGATAGCACAACCACCTCACGGTGTTTTCTATAATATCACATATCGACCTAAACAATGTAAATATCGACCTAAATATCTCTCCTCTCTTTTCTCTCTCTCTCTCTCTCTCTTCTCTCCTCTCTCTCTCTCTCTCTCTCTCTCTCTATAATATATATATAATAATATATATATATATTTTATATATATATATATTATATATATATTAATAATAATTACATTATTTACGGGCTCACCATAGCCCGTGCTACATGGACTTTTCGTTCTGAGTAGCTAAATCTAAAACAACAACAACACAACAATGTTTTTCTTTCAAGGCTGTTCATTGGTTAGGATATTTTGTAGTAGGGGGGTGGGGGTGGAAGGGAAGGGAACTATCCGGAGAGAGCACCAAGCCATTACGACAAAATAGCACTGGAAGGGGTCAGGATAAGGATTTGGATGGGACGAGGAGGGGAAGAAATGGTGCCCAACCACTTGACAATCGGGGATTGAACGCCCACCTGCATGAAGCGAGACCGTCGCTCTACCGTCCAGCCCAAGTGGTTGGCGTAGAGGGGGGGGGGGTGGAGATGAAAGCGGAGGGGTCGGTACTCACACACACGCGAGCGCCCCGCGTGTTTGTCAGTCCAGTAGGTATATAAAATTTAATATGTACAAGCGTGCGTGTAAAAAGCTGGACATAGGGAGAGTAATTTCGAGGTCACTTCAATTTCGGCGCTGGCCAATAAAATTCTCTCGGAGACGACAGCGTTGGAGGCTGTGATCCTGGTTGACGGGGGTCGCTATGTATCCTGTCTCTCTTCCTTCTGTCTACTGTCTCGGCCGCCTTATTGGCTGCCTGCCCCTCACAGAAGCGAATCTTGGAAGAAACGAAATTGGCCGAATTCATTGTAAACTGGAGGTGGGGGTTGGGGGGTTGGAGGCAAGATGTATAGGGGTTAGGGGAGGTGTTCTGGTATTGAAGAGATCAAGTCATAATGTTGAGAGAGGTGTTCTGGTATTGAAGAGATCAAGTCATAATGTTGAGGGAGGTGGATGTGGAGGAATAATATGATAGCTTAGCCTCTTTCAGTTCTCCCTTAAAGGCCAGAAGAGGCAAAGAAAAGGAAGAGAGAGAGAGAGAGAGAGAGAGAGAGAGAGAGAGAGAGAGAGAGAGAGAGAGAGAGAGAGAGAGAGAGAGAGAGAGAGAGAGAGAGAGAGAGAGAGACTACGTCTGAACACTGCTTGAAATTATGATTCGATGTTTTCCAATAAAATCAGTCATTAATCTCGTACGAACTGATTCCCTGAGTACTTATGGACAGAAGCACTGAATATTTAATCGAAGGCAGCTTTTATGACTTCACAGGGAATTAACAATTATGGCTACAAGTGCTCTTAACACGATCATATGAGCTAAATACAGTCCATTGTAGCAGCATGGGTCGACCCACGATCCACTATTCAACATGGTCTAATAATAATTAAACCATGGTCTATTGGTCCCATGCGGGCTCGAGCCACGGTGTGCTGGCCCAACACTGGCTCAACTCGTCCTCACACCAAGTCCATTCCATCCAGCGGTCGACCCCAGTGACGTATTCATAAAGTTTTACATGCTGTTCATTCAAAATAGAAATTTTCTCAAATATAAATTAATATTATTATATATTAGCATATTGTACATATATGGGTATAGGTTAGGTTAGTTGTTCAGATTATGTTGGCGATTATTTGTATTTGTGGGTGAAGTATTTACAGCGTTGCGGTTCGAACAAAAGTCATCAGCGAAGCACTTGTTCCGGAAGTGTTCGGACGTCATCAGTTGTGAATAGTGTGTAAACCATTTTTCATTCATAAACAGCTGGGGTTTGGCGGATGCATGGAATGGACTATGGCCTTTGTTTATGAGGACGGGCTGCTCCATGGAATGTTAAAACTTCAAATTCTAAAGTTTAAAGAAATATGAATCAGTAGTTTTGGGAGAAACATAACTACTCTTATGTTAGTGATGTTTGTCAATTATTCAGTGTTGTTAGTCTTGACCTTCTTGGCTATTGTTTGCTTGTGAGGTGAAATGATTGAATCTTTCCTGGAGCGTTGATGTTTGTGTATAGTTAAGCACATGGTAAGATGCGTTGCATTCCTGCCTATATATATATGAAAAAGATTTTCTGCTCCTCACCTCTCTTTTGCCTATATATTGTCCTTCGCCTCCTTCTCTCATCCCACGGGAGACATCTCCCGTCACGCAGGGTGCAGCCGCACTTCCACAGATCTCCAGTATCATCTATAGATACTGGTAATGGCTCCAAAGGGCCACCACTTACGGGTTATTCATGCCTGTGCCACCTTTTGGGTGGCTTAATCTTCATCAATCATCAATCTTCCCTCATCACAATCGACTCGATAGTATCGAGACCCGGCCTGTACTCCCCTTGACATGCCAGAAAATATCCTGAGGAAACTACTCCAAGCTTGTACTAAGGAGGCACCCTTCTTGAGCCCGGATGGGCACATGTATAAGCAAGTAGATGGGGTCGCTATGGGTTCTCCCCTAGGCGTCCTGTTTGCAAACTTCTACATGGGTACTATTGAGGAAAAAGTCTTAGTCGACTTGAACTTGAAACCGGCCATATACTGCAGGTATGTTGACGACATTTTTACACAGGTACCTGATGTCAGACATCTGCAGGAGCTGAAAGAAGCGTTTGAGCAGAATTCTGTGTTACGTTTCACTTACGAGATGGAGAAGGATGGGAAGCTGCCCTTTCTAGATGTAACAGTCATGGAAAGGAGCGGAGGTTTCCACACTGCAGTCTACACTAAGGAAACAAACATAGGAATGTGCCTAAATGCCAACAGTGACTGCCCAGATAGGTACAAGAGGAGTGTTGTTAACGCTTATGTCGACCGTGCTCTCAGCCACAGCTCAGAATGGAAGCAAGTCGACGAAGAACTCTGTAGAGTAAGGCAGGTCCTAGTCAACAACGGCTTCTCCAATGGTTTCATTGAAGACATCATAAGAAGGAAAGTGAAACGCCATGCAACCTCTGAAGATACAACTAACACAACACCTATACCCCCTATTAGACTATTTTACAGGAACTTCTTCTCCACAGCTCATAAAACGGAGGAAAGGGTCCTGAAAGATATTGTTAATAGAAACGTTATCCCTACAGACAAAAATCAGAAGATACAATTGACGATTTACTATAAAACCAAGAAAACTGCCAACCTACTCATGAGAAACTCTCCAGACACAAAGCAGAACGCTTTGAAAGAGACCAATGTCGTCTATGCCTTCAAATGCCCACTTGGGGACTGTAAGCCCCAAAGAACTCAATATATAGGCAAGACAACAACATCTCTTTCCAGGCGATTAACGATGCATAAGCAACAGGGCTCTATCAAGGAACATATAATCTCTTCCCACAACCAAACCATCACCAGAGAAATCTTAACAAACAACACAGAAATCATTGATAGATACAGCGACAACAGGCGGCTTGACATCTGCGAGGCACTACACATCAAGAAGTCAACACCAGCAATCAACAGCCAATTAACGCACAACTATATTCTACCCACTTCAAGACTCCGCTCCAATATAGAAACATCAAGAAATACGGGCCAATAGGCCTTCTGCAGTTACAGATCTATTCTTCCCTTTAGCTTATACCCATTGTTTCGTGTTCTGTGTTTGTTCTCACCTCACCCCAAACCATTGTAACATGTCACCTCACCCAAATGCAGGTATAAAAAAGAAAAGCTGTTTAAACTCTGTTCAGTTATAGTTGTTCTGTGTGTGTGTAACTAAAGTCTTTGAAAATGTAATAAGTTTTACGAAACGCGCTCAAGTGTCGCGTCAGACTAAGAAATAAAGAATGAATTTTGGAGAATTGATTTTTCATTTACCGTCATCAGTAAAAACAAACATAAGGAAAATTGAGAAAATTCGTGTTAGAATTATTAATCTTACTTTTTCGGTCATATTTAATAACATATGTCTACAGGAAAGACTGCTACCAAAATATACTAATATATATATATATATATATATATATATATATATATATATATATATATATATATATATATATATATATATATATATATATATATATTTCTGTCTTGCATAGTGATATGCTAGGTTTCGTTTTGATGATCTTTTCCATCTACTATTTATAGAGTATACTACGTTGTCTAGGACCTGTCTTAAGTATAGTAAGTTGCTAGTTAACTTAAGTCCCAATGGAGCTGTGTGAACGATCAGAGTTCACGCATACATCAACAACGCTTCGCTCACAGCAGTCAGGAATCTCACATTCACATCAGTAGAATGGAACCTGATGTTATTAGCACGCCAGAAGAATTCATCAATGTGATATATGAAGATCTAAAATCTTCATATATCACATTGATGAATTCTTCTGGCGTTCTAATATCTAGTATCCATGCACATTCCTGTGTTAGTTTCCTAAATATAAACTCAAGTATGGAAGCCAAAAGCCTAAATTCATATCAAAGAACCTGGGGGCTTGGATTGAAGTAAATTCAAACATGGTGTTATGTGAATTTTTTGTATTCAAATCAGTGATGTTGACATCAAATTACTGATGTTGACGTCTACTAGAACCCCGTTGATGACATCTTTTTGTAGGTATACTGACATGGACCAAAGGTTAAGCTTTCAGGCTAAAGGAAGCTTTCAAGCTAAAGGAAGCTTTCAAGCTAAAGAAAGCTTTCAAGCTTAGCTCTGTGGTGCCCTTGCTTGCAGTGTTTAAATTAACATTCCTTGCTTGTGGGTGTCACAAAGATTATACAGGTGTACTCTTATTTTGAGTTCTTACTAATACACAACTTGTAAACGCTGTTATCTTGAGTGTGTATTATCTCCTTTGAGTGAATACTTGACTTAATTTGTTCCTGAGATAAGTCCAGTTAGGAAAACTTGAGTAATATCAGCATTCTCATCCTCGCCTATTTCTCCACCTTCGCTACTGTGTCGGGGCACTGTACGGTGCGGTAGTTGTGTGGTGAACGTACATGTCATTGTATCTCTCTCTCTCTCTCTCTCTCTCTCTCTCTCTCTCTCTCTCTCTCTCTCTCTCTCTCTCTCTCTCTCTCTCTCTCTCTCTCACTCTCTCTCTCTCTCTCTATATATATATATATATATATATATATATATATATATATATATATATATATATATATATATATATATATATACATATGTCGTACCTAGTAGCCAGAACGCACTTCTCAGCCTACTATGCAAGGCTCGATTTGCCTAATAAGCCAAGTTTTCCTGAATTAATATATTTTCTCTAATTTTTATCTTATGAAATGCTATACCTACCCATTGCATTATGTATGAGGTCAATTTTTTTTTTATTGGAGTTAAAATTAACGTAGTTATATGAGCGAACCTAACCAACCCTACCTAACCTAACCTAACCTATCTTTATAGGTTAGGTTAGGTTAGGTAGCCGAAGAAGTTAGGTTAGGTTAGGTTAGGTAGGTTAGGTAGTCGAAAAACAATTAATTCATGAAAACTTGGCTTATTAGGCAAATCGGGCCTTGCATAGTAGGCTGAGAAGTGCGTTCTGGCTACTAGGTACGACATATATATATATATATATATATATATATATATATATATATATATATATATATATATATATATATATATATATATATATATATATATAGGCTGAGTTGGGTAAGGTTTACGTAAAGAATAGTGATGTTGTTGAGACGCTACTCCCCAAGTTTCAGATCTCCACTTCCCCAAAATTTACACCCCAACCCCCGAAGACTGAAGATGTTTTCCAGAAACATATACAAACCCCTTGATCACTGCGAATGGGTCGAGGCTGCGAACCACGACCCGTCAAGCAGTGTAGAGATGGTCACGTACCGAGTTGTGTGTTGGGGTTCCGTTCGCAAGCTTTTCTTATCGTAACTAAAAAAAAATCGCATTTAGAATAGTCGCGTATATAATAATCGTATTTGGAATGATAGTATTTAGAATGCTCGGACTTAGAATTATCGGACTTAGAATGATCGGGTTTAGAATGATCGGATTTAGAATGATGGTATTTAGACTGATCGGATTTAGAATGATCGTATTTAGAATGATCGTATTTAGAATGATCGGATTTAGAATGATTGTATTTAGAATTATCGTATCTAGAATGATCGAACTTAGAATGATCGTAAACTCCGTGCTTGACACCGTATCACATCAAGCACAAGAGTAAACTCCGCGCTTGACACCGTATCACATCAAGCACAAGAGTAAACTCCGCGCTTGACACCGTATCACATCAAGCACAATCGTAAACTCCGCGCTTGACACCGTATCATATCAAGCACAAGAGTAAACTCCATGCTTGACATCGTATCACATCAAGCACAAGAGTATACTCCGTGCTTGACACCGTATCACATCAAGCACAAGAGTAAACTCCGTGCTTGACACTAACACATCATCTCACCACCTTATACACCAGACCAAACACGACATAAACACCACGACTCTCACACAGACTTCCATTAACAAATGAAATTGCTTGCGGAATCACTTAGACCAGCCCCCCCCAACGAGCAAATCCACACACACACACACACACCGTTTCCGTCAATTGGTAATATACATCACATTACCAACCCTAATCACCACTAATGCGCGTTATTACCTTAAGTAATTAGCCTGGGGTCTGGTTTGGCTTCTGAGACACCCATTGGGAACTATCGAGGGCTGGCAGGTAACAAGGAGATGGTTCAGTTATATCCACACTGGCCAATACACGCCATTCCGGTGCTTGAAGATGGTGAGGAGAGGCAAGCACTTGTGTATTGAATTGAAATTGAAATAAGTTTATTGATGTAAAATACAGACAAAGGGATGAAGTAGCTCAAGCTATTTCATCCCTTTGTCTGTATTTTACATCAATACACTTGTGTATGTTACCTCAAGAGAGGTGAATACTCAGCTTCTCGGTGAATATACACTGAGAGTTCACTTAAGTCCTAGACTACGTTCAGGACTCAAATCCGTTCGTAGAAAGCAGTAGTGGAGTGGATCGTAGTACAGGATAGTCTACATTAGCCACTTACAAGCAGGCAAGGAACTGCAAAGGGGGGGTAATTGTGGGATAGGAGAAGAATAGTGGGAGAGACGAAACAGTTTGGCATGAGGGATAGAGCTAAGGATGGCTGCTTAAGACGTATATAATCTTGAAGTAGCCCTGCGGATCCACGGCAATACCTACGTCAATACCCACGTCAATACCCACATCAATACCCACATCAATACTCTACATCAATACCCACATCAATACCCACATCAATACTCTACATCAATACCCACATCAATACCCCACATCAATACCCACATCAATACCCACATCAATACCCACATCAATACCCACATCAATACCCACATCAATACCCACATCAATACCCACATCAATACCCCACATCAATACCCACATCAATACCCACATCAATACCCACATCAATACCCCACATCAATACCCACATCAATACCCACATCAATACCCACATCAATACCCACATTAATACCCACATCAATACCCACATCAATACCCCACATCAATACCCACATCAATACCCACATCAATACCCACGTCAATACCCACATCAATACCCACATCAATACCCACATCAATACCCACATTAATACCCACATCAATACCCACATCAATACCCCACATCAATACCCACATCAATACCCACATCAATACCCACATCAATACCCACATCAATACCCACATCAATACCCACATCAATACCCACGTCAATCAGCCGGTAAGCTACAATTATACCGGGATCCGGAGATTGATATCAATCATTAACCATGTATTGACCGTTTTCCTAGGGGGGGATTTAATGGTTATGGATTACACCTCTTTGAGCCCTAGATAATCCTTTTTGCGCTACCGCTCACAAGATCAGCATATAGGGATCAATGCCGGCATTAATATATTCATTTTACGGAGCTAGAATATTAACCACGACCATGCTGTTAATGCCACCGTGGCTTTGACCACCATCATTAAAATAGTCATGACAGTGATGGGACATTGCCATGACAGGTGACAAAATCCATCAAATTAGCGACAAAATATGTCACGACCATAGTTCAGTCTACGAAAATAGAAAGGACCTCGGATATTGACCAAGGGGCATTGACCTCGGATATTGACCATGGGGGATTGAGCACGAACAAAGCATGAAATAAAATCATTCAAGCTGTTAATAATTACCATTTCATTAATCTCAACAATGTTAATAATTCCTACATCGGCGTTAACCACGTCAACATTGACTATCATAATTAGAAAAACAAAATACAATCCTTGACACTTGTGTCATTTGTAATAATACATTGTACTTTGACATATAAATCCGCAACGGCAAAAATATGATGTACTATAAATCACAGTTTTATTTTTTATTCCCAAATACACCACAAAATACAACTGCTACAATGCGTCGTTTTCTTTACGTTTTCGTGAAGAAAATTGGAGACCTTTCTTCTAGTAGATTTTCTTCGTCTATTGGTTGTAGTGAAGATGGTGCGGGTGATTGTGGTGGTGGTGATAGTGATTGTGGAGATGAATGTGATTGTCATACTGGTAGTGATGTTATTGGTGGTGACGGATGCGGGTTCGCTGCTAATCCAGCGACAGTTTGTTTCAGGCTGAGAGGTGGGACCAAAGAGCCAAAGCTCAACCACCACAAGCACAACTAGGTGAGTACAACTAGGTGAGTACAGGTTTCTCGTCCTGTATTTACAGGTGTTATGTATAAACATCTGCATCACAGTATTATTTAAAGGGCTGCTATTAACAAAAATATCTGCTTTCATGATCTGCTAGGGATCGGCAACACTTGGCACATATTTCAATATGTTAAACACATGTTTTTGTCACCAAGCAAAGAGTTTTCTGTGGTTGAGAGTCTTCCAGCCACAGAAGTCGTATCTCTGCCACAGAGATAGAGAGCCAGAGCTCAACCCCCGCAAGCACAATTAGGTGAGTGAGTACAGACTGCATCTCCCAGCCACAGAAGTTGTATCTCTGCCACAGATCATATCTCTTAGCCACAGACGTCGTATCTCTGCCACACACTACGACTCCCAGCCACAGACGTCGTATCTCTGCCACAGACTACGACTCCCAGCCACAGAAGTCATATCTCTGCCACACACTACGACTCCCAGCCACAGAAGTCATATCTCTGCCACAGACTACGTCTCTCAACCAAAGGATGGATAAGCCCGTCTTGAAGACGCTCTAAGTGTCTCAAGGATGATTAATCACGCACCCATGGAGTGGCCTGCTGGCCTGTATCTGCATATAATTCTAATTAGCAACATTTACAGGCTGCCCGTTCTGCTTGGTCGTGTTCGCCACAGTCTTTATCTATCTCGTTGATTGATAGAATTTGACAATCGTTCGAAAACCAGACAAAAACATCTAATTAAGCATCTGCCTAACCTAACGAGATAGGGTCCTCTCCAATTAACAAACTTTAGAAGATTAGCCAGAGGATATTTTAATTAATCTCATATTGATGGCAAAAATACTAATGAGGCTGTGCCAACGCCAACTTGCTAATTACCAGTGAGTTGGAGAGAAAGTGGGGGGAGGATTGGGAGGAGAAGGAAGAGGAGGAGACGGAGGAGGAGAATGAGAAGGAACAGGAGGAGAATGAGAGAAGAAGGTGGAATCTGATGTCCAGCACAAAAAAATAAAAGTCGACGAAGAGCGGCATGGCAGAAAAAACAAGAAGCAAAGTAAGAAGCAAGAATAGGGAAGAGAGATGGAGAAGAATGATGCTTTAAGATTGATACCGGACAGTCCTCTGAGTGAGACAGGTCTTGGTATCTTGAGTAGTATCCAGCCAAGGTAGGCGAAAGACAGCAATATAGCTACTAAAACCAGGGGGGGGGGGAAGACGGGAGATGAACAGTAACGGACAGAAATAGATGCACAACGAATAGATAAATAGAGAGACCAGAGGCTGACACGAGAACGATTGAAGAAAATGTATATTTTATAAGAAGTCAAAATTTTGATAAGAGCAACTTGCAAGAAATTACTAGAACTTAGCAGATAGAGAGACGAGAGAGAGAGAGAGAGAGAGAGAGAGAGAGAGGAGAGAGAGAGAGAGAGAGAGAGAGAGAGAGAGAGAGAGAGAGAGAGAGAAGAAAGAGGTGATAGTGAGTATGGTAGTGAGGAAAGTGGGTGGTGATGGTGTGAGGACGGCCAGAGAGTAGTGATAGTGAGGAGACAGTCGAGAGAGTAGTGATAGTGAGAGAGACAGTCAGAGAGAGTAGTGATAGTGAGAGAGACAGTCAGAGAGAGTAGTGATAGTGAGAACAGTCAGAGAGAGTAGTGATAGTGAGAGAGACAGTCAGAGAGAGTAGTGATAGTGAGAAACAGTCAGAGAGAGTAGTGATAGTGAGACAGTCAGAGAGAGTAGTGATAGTGAGACAGTCAGAGAGAGTAGTGATAGTGAGACAGTCAGAGAGAGTA
>WNGS01164437.1:6179394-6193966 GCA_020271785.1 Procambarus virginalis
TTTTTTTTTTGTTATTCCTTCGTTAAATTACTTTTCACTTAAACACATCACGGACACAGTTAACTTTCTGCGTCACGTTAGTATTGTGCGGGATTAACATCGGCTCAAGTGTCTTAACATCAACAATATTATTTGGAAAATATACTTTTGCTCTGATGTTGTTTATTGCAGATCTTGCAGGCTCGCTGGTCATGCAACTGTCGCTGGTTAACACTGAGAACCACCAGTTGGTGGTACCACTTCGTTCTACCATTAATAGGTCATAGGTAGTAGAATGAAGTGAGATTAACATACAAAAAAAAAAGCACCTTAATTTATTTTTACGTTGACCAGACCACACACTAGAAGTTGAAGGGACGACGACGTTTCGGTCCGTCCTGGACCATTGTCAAGTCGCTTGTGAATGGTGACTTGAGCGACTTGAGAATGGTCCAGGACGGACCGAAACGTCGTCGTCCCTTCAACTTCTAGTGTGTGGTCTGGTCAACATACTTCAGCCACGTTATTGTGACTCTTCGCCTGCTTAATTTGTACGGTTCTGGCAAGACAATTTGTCCTCCCGAAACTCCACATTGGTGACGCTATCAACCAGTCAAAATACGACGGTTTAGCGAAATTGAAAGCACCGCAATAGTGACGCTCTAGTGAACATCCTACCTAGATTTGTTAGACGTATTGCTAAGGATCGAACACTTGCGGTTAGTTGAGAACACTTGAAATTGGACGCTTTGATTGATTGATTGATGAAGATTAAGCCACCCGAGAGGTGGCACGGGCATGAATAGCCGGTAAGGACGCTTTGAGACCGGGCCCCGCACGACTTCAGCCGTTCCAAAGGACACTATCCCAACCCTGGGTGTTCGAAATGTCCCACCCCCCCCCCCTCATTTTTCCCTCATTTGTCATACCAGCCATGTCTCGCTTCACACAGTTTTCCTGTAGCTCTTCATCTGTGGGGAAACTCACACATTTCTATGACAACCCTTATGCTATATGTGCAAGATAATTTCCGCTTTAATATTAAGTCCCTTGTAACTGTCCTTGTTATTGTCATTTCCTACAATATTAATAGGAATATAGTGTAAACTTATATTATATATAAGGAATATATATATATATATATTATATATATATCTATATATATATATAATATATATACATATATATATATATATATATATATATATATATATATACATATATATAGATATATATATCTATATATATATATATATATATATAATAATGTATATATACAGATATATATAAGAGGAGGCACTCTCAATCAGCGGAGGTACCACTTCTGGTTGGAAAGTGGGCACCCCTGGCCTCGGAGAAAAGCACACACGGCATTAGAGGGGATTTTTAGGTCCCCTCTTGCAATTTCCGTTTTATCTTACATATAACATGTGTGTGGGAGCGATAATATGGGTCCTCATCTCTCCAGAGGTGGTACCAACTTATATAATGTATAGTAGTCGATCTCCTATAGCTTCTTAACCTTTTGTTCTTTCTTTTCATTCCTAGCAGCCTCCGGAGGAATCTGGCTTAGCTCAACGTGGCAACGCCGCTACCCACAGCGCGGCGCTACCCCAGCTGCCCGGCCAACAGCACCAGTTGGCCATGAACGGCATGAGTCTGGGTAGTGCGGGCAACGGGCCGGGCACGTCAGGGATGATCTTGCCTACCCCGCTGGGGGACCGTGGACCCCTGGGGGAGCGTGGACCCCTGGGGGACCATCAACTGGGGGTCGGCGACGGTGTGCTCAAGGCCCCCTCGACTGCGCCCCAACAGCCGAATAGCTCCAATCAGGCGGTGGCCGACGACGCCTCTAGCGGCTACGGAAGTCCCGACTCTCTAACGATGGAGGACCGATGAGACGCGGCCGGGAGGGGGCGCAAACGGCGGCGAACATGACCAACACAGCCTCCATCGCACCACCTGCCGCAGGTACCGCCGCAGCCGCAGATGTCGCCAATGCCGCACGCATCGTCATCGCAGGCGCCGCAGTTTCCTTTCCAAATGCCGCAAATGCTGCCGCCTCACCTGTCGCAGCTGACGTCACCAATGATGCCATTGCCACCGATGCATCAACAACACCGACGGCCGCAGGCGGCGCTGCCGCACCCGCTACACTCTCAATCAGCAGAGATGTTCCGGGCAGTAGCAGGGCAGCCGCAACACCAGTGGCGGCCGCCGTTTTGATCAGTGACGCAGTCTCCAGAAGCATCTCGGTGTGTACTGCAACACAGCTCTACCGGCGCGTGTGTGCAACCACTCTAGCAATGGCTAATGGCGTCGTTAAATCATAACGCAACTGGGTCAATCGGTAATGGTAGCGATGGAGGGCCGTGTTGATTGGTGTTTACCCTCGCGAGTAGGGCCCCCTCCCCCAAGGTCTGTCTCTCAATCTGTCCCGAATACAACTCAAAACTCCTGCAACCAATCACCAAGTAAAATTTTGATCAACAATCAACATTTTATAACGGCAGAAACCCCCCCCCCCCGCCTCCCGTTGAGGAAACGGCCGTTGACACACGATTTCTCGCAAACAGAAGCAAAGGACCGCTAAAAATAATTTTTGTAACACTCTGTTATGTGATATGTAAAGCATTATTGTAAAGAGGTGAAAAAGCCTCAAAAAGAAACATGAATAATATTATTTGTATATATAATCTTAAGGGTATTGTGTGAGATTACAGACTCCCCCCCCCTCCTCTCCCCAAGTTGCATGTACAGTGACGGAAAAATCTTCCTATCTTGGTGTGCCATAAAGACCTACTTTTTAGCAGTTAACTTAGTTTTTTCGTCCCTACGAGCCTTCGGGGCTTATCACGTTACAGCCTCGAAAACTGGAAAGCTGTGCTAGTCAAAAGTGAGGGGGGGAGCAAAGCAAAGTGGAGGAACAAAAACAGAAAACAAGAACAATTGCACAATGTGTTTGTGTGTGTTTGTGTGTCCTTGCTATAGGCTCTGGAGAATGGGGGGTAAAATCGGCCCACTTCAACGCAAGAGTCACCCTCCAAGTCACTAACGGAAACATTCTCGGGGGCAACAGCTTGTTTGTGTGTTCTCCCAATTAACGAAAGTCGTTTCGTAACAAAATATACTAAAGAAACTATACACGAGCAAGCAAGTAGCACCGGACAGGTTGACTGTATATATATTATGCACAATTGCTTTCACCAACCTGATTCTGGTTTCCCATTTTTCTACACACCTAGTCGCAGCTCACACAAATTTACACTGTATTTCAACGTGGTTTTTGCAAGATCAACTGCACTTGCCTTCCTCTCATCACTCTGCAAGCTGTTAGTGTAAAAAAAAAAGTCTTAAAGACCGACGTGTCCAAGGTAGCAAGTTTCAAACACCTAAGACTCAAGGGTATCCAGTTAAGTGTAGGCGATGAGTCACAATAACGTGGCTAAAGTATGTTCACCAGACCACACACTAGAATGTTAAGGGACGACGACGTTTCGGTCCGTCTTGGACCATTCTCAAGTCAATTGTGACAATCGACTTGAGAATGGTCCAGGACGGACCGAAACGTCGTTGTCCCTTCACCTTCTAGTGTGTGGTCTGGTCAACTAACGAGTTAAGTGTCAGCTGAGAATTATCTCGGATTGCGTTTAACTAGAGACCAGGGGCCTGATTCCCGAAGCATTTAAGCAAGTACTTACGAGCCTATACATCTTGCCTCAAGCTTTGACGGCTTTGTTTACAATTATTAAACAGTTAATGAGCTCCGAAGCACCAGGAGGCTGTTTATAAGAATAACAACAGTTGATTGGCAAGTTTTCATGCTTGTAAACTGTTTAATAAATATAACCAAAGCCGTCAAAGATTGAGGAAAGATGTATACGTTCGTAAGCACTTGCGTATCTGCTTCGTGAATCTAACCCCTGAAGGAATGACTTAAATTTTCGTACGATCAAGGGGACGCTTGTAGGGAGGATGAGTGTAGGGCGAGTGAGAGACCTCTCAAAACTATCGTTGGCCCACAGTAGATGTGATACTTGTGCAGAGCTCATACAAATATGTGAGTGAGTGAGTGAGTTAATATTCCATACACAAATATAATATCTCTCTGCAGATACTGGAAGATTGAATTTTGATTACTTTCTTTTGACTTGTCTAATGTTATGGAATAGTGGTGTTTGGTGGAGCGTGGATGATACCGTTATGGCTGTTTTCTCATTCTTGTTGTTCATTTACTGTATGTACAAAGTTTAAATGTTATCATCAAGGACATTAAATGATTATAATAATTATAAACTGTTTCCATAATTATGTTTCATTCTATTTAGTTTTTAAACTTTACTAAAAGTTACTTAACTTTTAAGATTGTGTAGAAACAATCTTAACACTCTTCGGGATCATTTTTGTTTCTCTCTCTATAATGGTTCACCGGTGTTACTTCTTGATGTTACTTACGGCTAGTTTTGGGTGTGCGACGAGTGTGTTACTGTGAGAAGCTGGAGCACCTACTTACACACTTATATTTTTTGTAACTTTTCCCTCTAAACATTAACCTCATTTGAACAAATCCACAAGGGCCGTGACGAGGCTTCGAACCTCCGTCCGAACCTACGATGCTCATTTGTTAAATCTTATTTCGTACAATAATGACTGGGAGTGTGTGGCAGCAGACTCTCAATGCAATGCACCCTAACAAGTGCACAGCATCCAGCAGTTAACACACCACAACAATAACCTAGCGAAATGCGTTTCGGAAGCTGTTTCAAACGCGTCTGCCTCTACTCTCTCCCTCTCTCTCTCTCTCTCCCACCACCACCATGATGGGGGCTGGGTAAACCCAATCACTTCACCGTTATGTTTAGTGTACAATGCCATTTAGATATGTATTCAATCCACCAGAAAGGGTTTAAGGGCTTTGTTTTAGAGAAGGCTTGATGGACCGTGGATAGTACCGACGGTCCATTGTAGGTGGTTCCCCATCATTTGGAAATAGCTTTGTTCTGCTCTGCGTGGATCAAAGACTGAGGCAGAGAGTTTAGGAATGACATGGGAAATGGTATTCAAGTCGCACCAGCCTGTTCAGTTCAGAGCATTGTTAGTCATACTGTCTTATTTTATAATTCTCTTTCCGTTTTTCTGTTACACGGTGGCCAATCCCCCCCATACGAAAGCATTAAGCAATGACGACATGTGTTCACCTCCGTGCAATGTGGACAAACTTAAACATGGTACAATTCTTTAAATGGATATTCGCGACAATTATAAATATCATGCGAGATTATCTGAACTTGTCATCCTCGAGTATACGGTAATTATCATTTGACACAGTCTTGCATGGGAGACAGGCAGGGTGGGTGAAGGTCGAGCCCCAGCTCCCGGGTCCCAGCCTCACCCACCTGTGCCCTTCCTTCAATTCCATGGTTATCCCCTTTTTTCATATTTATTGAGAATGTATGTAGTAACGTTTAGTGCTAAGATACGAGTCGGTTAAAAGTCAAACATTCACACAGCGATTCAACAACACTATTCCCACTGTTGATGAGGTGTGAATGTGGCAGGAAAGTGTCTGACTTGAATCTTGACACTGGCACCCCCCTCCCCCCAATATCGTCTTTATACATGTGCTCAAACATCCCTATGCCTCGTTTCTCGATATTTTGCCCTGTTTTTATACATATTAAACAGTATTTTGATAGAAGATGAATGCATTGCCCCTGATCGCCGGCGTACGTCAAAAAGTCCATTTGAACATTTGCAAATTTGAGTATTTTAATAACATATACTTTTAGTTGGGGGAAAGTTGTGATTTAGACTTCAAGAGTCATCTTTGCGTGTTAATTTATTCAGTGATAACCACAGATAGCCGATGTTAACTTATTTAACCATATCTTTCAAGAAATAGTTTCAAGGGCGTTCTCCAGCTATTCTGTAATAGGACAAATGTCATCATGACGTGACCTATAATGCAAAAAATTATATTTTATATTATTTTTTCAAAGTGTGATGATCCTCATTGTTTTTCACACTGATGGTGAGAATGGTAATTGATTTCCTACGTCAGTTACATTTCATGGTGTTTTTACTGGTTTTATAACATTCCTTCAACCCCCTTCCCTTCCTACACCCTATTTGGGTTCATCCGGAAGGAAGAAAAACACCCTAAAACAAAATAAACCACCTGCGGGCCCAGGTTTAATGGGTCATTAAACACACCATCTGAAACGGCCTATGGGCAATGAGACCAAAAAACCACCTGGCAACTCAACCATTTTAGCAACTTGGTTAAAGTAAATTTATAAACAAGCAGTTGTGGTGAACACAGCGGTCTTTCTGACTAAAAGGCCCCGAAGTGTGACCCAATCAGCTTGTTTGGGTAAGAGAGGTAACTCCCTCACAGCCACGTCGTTCAAATGGTGAATGCAATGCAACTTTTGGATTACATGCGTGCAGGCTGTAAGTTGCAGAGAGATGTGGTCAGCGGTGCAAGCCGGAGACTTGCACTGGATTGACGAATTGCTTGTACAGTGCGCAGACTGCCGAATTGATCCTAAAAGTTGGTGCAAATAAAGGTGTACCAAGAATGAATCGAGATGTGATGCACCACATACCGGGGGGAAACTTGTGACTAAGTCTCCGGTACAGGCCACAAGCTCTAACCAGTAATACCGGTCAGTGTAGACCCCCACATCTTAACCTGTGCGGCTGATGTCCCATATGCAGACCATTGTTTCTTGATAGCCGCAGGATCTGGTACAAATTGCAGAGTTCACCGGTACAGGCTACAGTCACCGGTACACGTTACAGTCACCGGTACAGGCCACATAATGCCGCAGACTAGTCCCTTCTTGACCCCCTCTCCTCCCCCCACCCCTACTTTCTCTTGTTACCAAAGTTATTGTGTAGAATTACACTTTTCTTAAAGTGAATATATTTTGTACAAAGGAATGTTAATGTGTTTTATTTTCCTTATTCACAGGCAGTGATAATCTACTTGCATTAAAGATGAACTAATAAAACACTTATTTTTTCATCAATGATAATTTTACAGAAACAGATGTAATGGCATTATTCACGTTAGTTAGATTGTATTATACATTGCGTGTTGAAGGTATCGGGCCAAATTTTAACCAAAAATATATGATTGAAATTACCCTTAGCAAGATGATTTGAACCTGAGACCTTCAAAAGGGGGAAAAGGCGGCTTTTCCCACCCTTTAGGGGGGCGGGGGGATATAAAACATATATAACCCCCCCCCCCACAATACCCCCTTTTTATTCTTAAGCTATAAATACAAGCAAACCCAAACCCTTCCCTTTAAATGTTTCTAACCATTAAGTCCCCCCCTTAGAAGGCTGCGGGGGGGACGCATCTAAAATGGGACCATTTTATAGATCAAAAACATAACTCAGAGACCAGTGGAGGCCCCTGGAAGATGGAGATTATATCTCCATATCTACACTGGAGATAACAAAGGCACTATAGACCCCCTTAACCCTTAGGCCCTTTAGCCTCCCTAAGCCCTTACCAGTGGAGACAAACTATTAGTGGAGTGAACCCTAGAAGGATGACCAGAGCATTGCCACTGCCACATCCTACGCTATGCTGCAGCCACATCCTACGCCACACCACAGCCACATCCTACGCCACACCACAGCCATATCCTACGCCACACCACAGCCACATCCTACGCCACACCACAGCCACATCCTACGCCACAGCCACATCCTACGCCACACCACAGCCACATCCTACGCCACAGCCACATCCTACGCCACACCACAGCCACATCCTACGCCACACCACAACCACATCCTACCCACACCACAACCACATCCTACCCACACCACAACCACATCCTACCCACACCACAACCACATCCTACACCACACCACAACCAACACCAGGGTTTATAACACTGGTGTTGTTAGAGCACAATCATTTTAACTTCGTAATTCAACTTAAAGTAGCTTCGTAACTACTGAAGCGACTTACAGAAGGTGGTGGCTGCCTAGATATCAAACCGCAAACATAACTCCAGAAGCTTTTCAAGCTGAAGGACACAATATACTCAAGCATAAAGTAAGGAAGTGACCAATGGGGCTTAGATACCCCTTCCTCCTCCTCTACCCCCTTTCTCCCGCTAATTGCATTAGCAACAAGCTGTAAAAAAAAAAAGTGATTTGAGCTTAGGATTAAAAACAAATCTTCACCCTCCTTGACAATGCTCACATTCACAGGTAAACAAATGATCCCTGAAAGGCGTGTTTGTGTTTGAGATTCAGACATTAATTGCAAACAGAATATCAAGAATTCTGTTTGCAATTAATGAATATTGGTTTGCAATTTAGAATATAACTCTTGTTAAGTCCAGAGGATGAAATATAACCTTCCCGTTGTCACTATTGATCTATGTCTATGATAATAGTCACTATTTCCTAAGAGATAGAAATAGGTCTATGGAAATTACCACTGAAAAAGAGATCGGTGCTTCTGACAAAACCTGATTGCTTGATAAAGATTAAATTACCCAAGAGGTGGCACGGGCATGAATAGCCCGTCTTCCCATTTTCAAGAAAACGGTCAATTTAAAGTGTCCTTTCCTAACCTAAGACAGAGGACCCAAAACCGAAAACGAGACAGTACGTCACTTTCTTGAGCCGATTTCATTTTCTCGTACGACAATTTTTGGCCTTATGTAACGCCTACGAGCGAAAAGCGACGTTCTTTGTTGGAGAACAAGTTGAATGAGCAAAGATCATGAGCTTAATTAAGGAAGAAACCCCCTCTACCATTAGCAATGGTAACACAGAAAACTGGCAAATTAATCCGGGCCTGAGATTAATCCGGGCCTGAGATTAATCCGGGCCTGAGATTAATCCGGGCCTGAGATTAATCCGGGCCTGAGATTAATCCGGGCCTGAGATTAATCCGGGCCTGAGATTAATCCGGGCCTGAGATTAATCCGGGCCTGAGATTAATCCGGGCCTGAGAAAACTGACAAATTAATCATGTCAACACCGCTCCCTTACTTAGCAGTGATGACAAGCAAGCATTGTTTTATCAACACAGGATGGATCTGCATGTATGCAGCTACACTAGACTATATTAAGGGTTACATAGTGTGTATCAAGAGCTGAGTGATGCTAAATAGTCCCATCCACTCTTTCTCTCCTCCCTCCCAGCTCGCAGTTTCGTTACTCACACATCACAACATGTTCTTAAATTGAGTTCTGGGAGTTCTACTCCCCAAACCCGGCCCGGGACCAGGGGCCAGATTCACGAAACCACTTACGCAAGCACTTACGAACCTGTACATCTTTTCTCAATCTTTGGCGGCTTTATTAACAATTATTAAACAGTTAATGAGCTCCGAAGCACCAGGAGGCTGTTTATAACTATAACAACAGTTGAATGGCAAGTCTTCATGTTTGTAAACTGTTTAATAAATGTAACCAAAGCTGTCAGAGATTGAGGAAAGATGTACACGTTCGTAAGTACTTGGATAACTGCTTCGTGAATCTAGCCCCAGGCTTGGGGAGAATATAACAAAGAACAGCATCAACTAGCAAATTGATGAATATCCATAACATCATCTTAATTGAATAAAATCCCCCTTTTCCACTCATTACCGCTAGCCATTATCATAAATAATTAATTAACCTGGAATTTTGATTTGGGAGATTAATGACCCTTGACCTCCCACTTAGCAATGAAGCGACCGAATCAAATCTATTCCATTAACAGTAATCCCCAACTGTACTAATATTGACCCTTGAAGGATTTAGATTCACCCTTCACAGGACACGTAACTATGAAATTGACCTCCCCCCCCCTCTTCCCCCTTAGAATGCGACCATTAACAGTGGTCACAACTATTTAAAAGTGACCTTCCCCCCCTACCCCACCCCCACTACCCCCACCACCACAGGAATAATTGGAATCTGAGAGAGACAAAACCTTCCTTCTAAAAGATTAGATTAGGTTAGATTAGATTAGATTAGGTTCAGGCAATTTAGTACAACGTGACCGCTCGTGGCATGGACACGCAGTCATTGTAGACACGCATTGTAGACATGCAGTCATTGTAGACACCCAGTCATTGTAGACACGTAGTCATTGTAGACACGCAGTCATTGTAGACACGCAGTCATTGTAGACACGCAGTCATTGTAGACACGCAGTCATTGTAGACACGCAGTCATTATAGACACGCAGTCATTATAGACACGTAGTCATTGTAGACACGCAGTCATTATAGACACGTAGTCATTGTAGACACGCAGTCATTGTAGACACGGTCAGTATCACAGCTAAAGAAACTAAGAACCTCCTGTTAGACGGTTTTGTCTTGCTAAACAGCTCACTGTGTTGCAGGCAGTTACATATGCAATAACGATAGTGACCTTAGAAAATGATGAAGGTGATGAGTCACAATAACGTGGGTGATGATGTGATGACCAAGCCACTCATCAGAAGATGAGGAGACCACGATGTTTCGGTCCGTCCTGGACCATTTATCAAGTCGTGTATGACAATGAAAATTATTTAAATGATTTTTAAAATCATTTAAAACAAAAACAGTGTGATTTGTGCCTTGGGGTCATTTTCCCTTTCATTCTGCAGTGTTCACAGGTGTTAGTGGTCTTAGGAAATATATCCCTTGTTTTGTGATCATTGCAAGGAACTAATTGCTCAATTGCAGTGGTTACAAATATAATTTGTCATTCCTGGAAGGTGATTGGCTCCTGGAACGCAGCTAATCTGTCCAAAACCATGGTCTTCAGTCTAACTAACTTAGGGGATCACTGGAAGATAATTGTCACCTGCGAGACTGAACCTTTTTACTACTTGCCAGGTTTAAAAAAATATATATATATCAAAAGATGTATGAACTCAGTTCATTCATCTGGGTTCTAGGAGGCTCGAACCGTGCACTCCACGTGAGTCCATAACTCTATCGACTGGGTTATGAGTAGTCTTGATAGGGAAAGTTTGATAAAGTGTCTGATGAACCCGGTCCTCAGTTTGAGGAATCGTCCTTACGTAGATATATTTAAGAGCAATGAAACTAAATCCTCTTGAGCGAAGGTGACACATGGCCAAATAAGACAAACGTGGAACATGCAAGTAAATATTGGTTAGACCAGAGAATCCAAGATGGTGTGCAACCAACTGGCAAGAAGCGTTGCTAACATGTTATCTTGTGGTTATCTTGAGGTTATCTTGAGCTGATTTCGAGGCTTAGCGTCGCCCGGTCCTCGACCAGGCCTCCTTTTTTGTTACACATCCCCCAGGAAGCAGCCCGTAGCAGCTGTCTAACTCCCAGGTACCTATTTACTGCTAGGTGAACAAGCGCATCAGGGCGAAAGAAACTCTACTCATTTGTTTCCGCCTCCACCGGGGATCGAACCCCGGAACCTCAGGACTACGAATCCCGAGCGCTATCCAATCAGCCGACAGACCCCATAATGCTCCCCTAAGTTTGAAAATCAGTATAGCTTTTTCTACTCCCCAAGCCCGGCCAGAGGCCAGGCTTGACTTGTGAGAGCTTGGTCCAACAGGCTGTTGCTTGGAGCGGCCCGCAGGCCCACATACTTGATTGAACACCAGTGATAACCAGAGGCTCATAAGAGATGGGATAAGAGTGGTACCCGCACGCGCGCGCGCACACGCAAGCCTGCGTATGCAAGCGTTCACACATGAACGCAAACACTTGCGTTAGTATATGCATCCTGCACGATACATGTTGTTATAGATTCAGTTACTCGGAACAAGTTCCAAGTAGCACGGGTTATGGTGAGCCCGTAGTGGACTTACCTGGCACAGGAGCGGGGCTGTAACAAGTAGCACGGGCTATGGTGAGCCCGTAACTTACCTGGTACAGGAGCGGGGCAAGTAGCACGGGCTATGGTGAGCCCGTGGTGGACTTACCAGGCACAGGAGCGGTGCTCTGGGCCAGCCCGTATAATGATTCATGCACGATGCAACAATGCGTCTAACTTATACAACGTTATCGATGTTGCGATGACTGCGTCAGATGAAATTGATTAGCCAGAAGCATCATATGACGCAAGAGACCAACACGCGCTGCAGGTTGACTGCGTCAGATGAAAACCTACGTTGCCTGTATACAGGGCAGCCTATTTGCCACAACGTGCAAAATACAGAGTACTAAGTCAACCAGAAACGTATAAACCCAAGCCTCCCACCTAACCTAACCAGCCCATGCACCAGCCACAGAAAATGAGGATATTCATGAACCGGTACTTTTCGCAGTACTTTTATAAGTTAGGAACCACAACGTGCAGCATGAGCCGTACTAACTGAAGGGAAGGGAACTATAAAGGAAAAGCGCCAAGCTTATTACGACTATATAGCACTGGGAAGGAATCAGGATAAGGATTTGTGATGGTACAGGGGGGGGGAAGGATTGTACAGGGTGGCTTCAAAATTTCCAACCACAAAGCTCTTATTTCTCCCCAAAATTAAACTGATTTTAGGCAATAAACAGTATATTGCAACTGTTTTCCGTTGCTTTCGGTCATTTGCAATGTATCACAACTCACGTCCCACAAATTTCCGCCAATAATGCAGACCAAATACTGGGATTGGTGTTCACGCGAGCTCTCAACCATGGTGGGAAGCAGGATGGATGAGACTGATCCATGGATGTGGCTGTCATGGATGTGGGGTGCCATGGATTATAGCCGACTAAAGTCTGAAACATTTTACTCATTAATGTCGTGTTGGCGGGTGACGCTAAACAAAATATTTTGGCATTATCGACGAATAATATTGAAAGTATTTCGAGAGCTTTTATGCAACGTCATGGTGTTGCATAGTTGATGTGGTTACTGGTAATGTGGGATTATAGTTATGTCCTTTAGAAATTTATAATTTGTATTTTAAATATGTCACGGTTTCTCAAAGACGGAAATCCCAGCTCAGTGTCTGACAGAGGGTATGTTATGCTATACCTGCTATAGCAAGGTATTCATGCTCCCACGGGAAGCGCCCTGGCATACAGCTGGCATGCATGACACCTGTATGCCAGACCTCACCCCCCCTCTCCCTTCTTGAACGGGAGCGTGTATGCCAAGAAATGTCAAAGTGTTAGTTTTCAAAAATAGGTTGCTCTCAATTTAGTAATAAGATGGCCTATAGAATTTGAACAAATTGTGACTGAAAAAAACAATGTAGACTACGATTATTCTACATCAAAATAGGCAGAGACCCTCTTTATCAGTTCATTTTTTCGAGGTCCGTGGGCTTTGTTCCGAGGGAGAGAAATAACTTTTAATAGGTCACTTATGTAGATTACTTGTGGTCACTTAGACAACGCAGTATTTTCCTGGGATAATTCAGTAGCTACTTTGACCCTATAGTAAAATTCATGATTGTTGTTGCCTGATGTTGGGATCTAACCTCCTCCTCCTCCTCTTAGAAAACCCTAACATATATGTTTAAGGGAAGTGATATCGTTTAAAACCTCAGAGGTCTTCATATGGATTTGTCAATCATTTTTCTGCCAGCCAGTCCAGTTGTCAGGTGTAATAAAGCATTGAGAAAATACCTCTATTATATTTTCATCTAAAAATATATATATATATATATATATATATATATTATATATATATATATATATATATATATAATATATATATATATATAAAGTGTACACCATAAAAAAGGGATGTGGTAGGAGAAGCGAACACTCTTATGTATTCAGAGTTAATGGCAGTTTTTCCCTGAATGCTCTGTGTTCCCTTCTTTGAGGCTGTGGGTCCCTATAATTGCACCAGAGGTGTACCCCCCTATATATATATATATATATATATATATATATATATATATATATATATTATATATATATAATATATTATATATAATTTCAGATACACCATATGCAAGTGTTCAACTGCCATCACCAGTCTTGCCAACGACGATTAACTCTTAATCGCACTATAATCTTACACCACACAGCACTGTTGCATGTAATGCCGTATTTAAGGCGACGTCAACCAGGGTCAGACAATTCTCCTGACGTCTGTTGTTGCTGTTGTTATAGATTCAGCTACTCGAAACAAGTTCCAAGTAGCACGGGCTATGGAGCCCCGTAGTGGACTTACCTAGCACAGGAGCGGTGCTGTAACAAGTAGCACGGGCTATGTGACCCGTAGTGGACTTACCTGGCACAGGAGCGGTGCTGTCCCCATGGCGTCTCTTGCACCTGTTGTATATATGCTCCGATGACGAGGTGGAGCTCTTATGTCTTCTTCTCGGTGGACTGTGAGCCCAATACTGATGGTCCGATCCATTCACCTAAGCTGTATGGGTGTCGAACCGTTAACTCGAGGTTATCCTGAGATGATTTCGGGGCTTAGCGTCCCCGCGGCCCGGTCCTCGACCAGGCCTCCTTTTTTGTAGAGTTTCCCAGTTCCAGCAATACATCACTAGCCGTCCCAAAGTGAAGTATTCATTGTGTACAATTAAGTGACTTAGAGTAGTGAGTGACTGTTACAATGATGTGATTATATTGTATTTTTTGTTCAATTTCTTTATTATCACCCATACCCATCCCGTAGGCGGTGC
>WNGS01164437.1:6206324-6230195 GCA_020271785.1 Procambarus virginalis
GTCACTCCCTCCCCCATATTGCAAGCACCTCCCTCCCCCATATTGCAAGCCCTCCCTCCCCCATATTGCAAGCTCCTCCCTCCCCCATATTGCAAGCTCCTCCTTCCCCCATATTGCAAGCACCTCCCTCCCCCATATTGCAAGCTCCCTCCCTCCCCCATATTGCAAGCACCTTCCTCCCCCATATTGCAAGCACCCTCCCTCCCCCATATTGCAAGCTCCTCTCTCCCCCATATTGCAAGCATTTCCACCCCCCCTCTCTCTCCTTCCTTATCTCATATTACTCATTGTGTCTGCTTTCTACCTAATGAGGCACTTTCGACTCATCTTCCTTTGCTCACCTTGCCATCAATCACCTTCATATTCTCACAATTCCACTTTATGCTTTCAATTCCTTCTACAGGAACTCGCTTCCGAACCTAAGACCCGTCACCCACTCCCACTAGACATTGCTTCCTATCCCATGTTTTACTCAGTGGAAAGTGAGGAACCTATCTTCCAATCTCACTGGAAATTTATCCTTTATTCTATGCAGGATAAATTCAGGGGGGTGCTGCTTAGAATGCAGCACCCCCCCTAGAAACAGCCTGGTGGACCAAACTCTCACAAGTCAAGCCTGGCCTCGGGCCGGGCTTGGGGAGTAGGAGAACCCCATCACCAGGTATCCCTTCAAGAGACACTTGAAGGAGGTGGTCTATCCTCCCCTACCCATCAAACGATACAAGCCTAGCTTCCCCTCCCCCCCCCCTTGACCAACCCCTCCTCATAGAACACGGAACTGCACCCCCCTAGTGGAACAAACTCAAAGAATACAGAAAAATACACGTGCTGTAATTTTCATATTATCAAAACTTCCTAATCTAGCTAATGTATTTTTCTAGCTGTCTTCTGCTCTCCCCCCCCCCTTTTTTTAAAAGAAAAGTCGGGAAGGGAGGGAAGTGGAGATAACTTAAGTAACTTAAGTTGAGATATCTATTCCTCTAACTTAAGAGAGTGCGGAGTGTGTTCATAGCCAACCCGTCCTTCGGCAAGGCTCGTTAAAGCGGCGGCCGACCCCCCACGACGCAATCACCAGTTTTAACGTGTATTAAATATAGGTTTATTCTATATAATAAAGTTCTATGTATAGTTAATCATAGGTTAGGTGTTTAGGTTCTCTTGGTGATTATTTGTATTGTGTAGTTGAGGCATTTACAGTGTTGTCATTCGAACACAGGTCGTCCGCGAAGCATTGTTCGAAAAAAATGTTCGACCGTCATCAGTTGTGAGTCGTGAGTAAACTGTTTTTCATTCATGAACAAGGGGTTACGGCGGCTGGTTTAACAAGCAATTGTTCTTAGAGGGAGCCGGTCGGCCGAGCGGATAGCACGCTGGACTTGTGATCCTGTGGTTCTGGGTTCGATCCCAGGCGCCGGCGAGAAACAATGGGCAGAGTTTCTTTCACCCTATGCCCCTGTTACCTAGCAGTAAAATAGGTAACTGGGTGTTAGTCAGCTATCACGGGCTGCTTTCTGGGGGTGGAGGCCTGGTCGAGGACCGGGCCGCGGGGACACTAAAGCCCCGATATCATCTCAAGATAACCTCAAGATAGTTGATTAGGATAGGCCGTTATATCAGTAGCCTAGTGTAAAATATGAACTATTGAGTCGGATCTCAGGGTAAAGGGATTAGGATGAGACAACAATCTTCCCCCGCCCCCCTCCCCCACAAACCACCAGGATAGTTATCTAGATGTTTGTAAGGGTCTGAAAGCATTTTAGGATTCCGATGATAATCTGTTAGTAAACTGGATAGTGAACCTTTGATCTTGACAGAGAATATTCTCGAGTTATATCTTTATTGTGTTATAAATCGTTGGTTTAAAGTATAAAACGTCTATACTTAAATCGTTTTATTTGAATGTCTCAAGAATTTAGTTTTATGTAAATGAAATTTTAGGGATCCTCAAATATTTTTTTAAATTTCAGATTTCACGTTTGAGGATAATATACCATATTAACCTAAACGCAACGAAACTTAACCTTACAGTTGCCTTTACCTTACCTTAGCCTATCCATGGATAGGGATAATAGCGCAAGTTATGTAGTGGTTTTGAAGTGATTATACTCTAAGGGAGCAGGCAGGGAGCCTGTGGCTGAGTGGACATAACACTGGACGCGTGATCCTGTGGTCCCGGGTTCGATCCCGGGCGCCGACGAGAAACAATGGGCAGGGTTTCTTTCACCCTGATGCCTCTGTTACCTAGCAGTAAATAGGTACCTGAGAGTTAGTCAGCTGTCACGGGCTGCTTCCTGGGCGTGGAGGCCTGGTCGAGAACCGGGCCGTGGGGACACTAAACCCCGAAATCATCTCAAGATAACCTCTAGGGCACCTCTTGCCTGAGAACAGGTTGCAAGAATTATCACTGAGCTTGCATTCCAGCGCTATTTGGACATGCTCCCTACGTACAAGTTCCTCGGGTTGTTATATAATACGGCAGGAATGTTCTGGTATTGCTCACATTACTTTCAGCAGTTTCGTCTTCCTACTTTATTGACCAAAGTTTCATACTGAAACTGAGAGAGGACGCGAGGCTTTCAAGAGTGCGTTACAGATATTAGTTTAGATATTAACTGGAGCCAATAGCGGGCGTCAGGAGCGACTTTTATTATCTGCCGCGGAGAGCTGCGACTCTTTCCTAGTGAAGCTACGGGCTCACCATAGCCCGTGCTACTTGGAACTTCTTGTTCCAGGTAGCGAATCTTTAACAACAACAACATCCTAGTGAAGCACGGCCACAACTCGTCAACCTCGTACTAAACCTGTATTTGTACCTGTACGAAATTTGAATAACATCATTGTTTTTTGTTAACAAATAGACGAGGGCAGGTGGTATGCCTCTAGCAGTGTCCAGGGTACAGCAGCTTAGTGTTGTAAGCTTGAATCACAGACCTGATTACTGGATCTATCACAGGCTTAATTTTCTTTGTTTTTGTAAATTAATTAATACTCGGAGGATTAGCGTTGATTGGGTCGCCAGGAGGAGGAAAAATGAGGCTTTTATAGACACGGTGATTATGGGGGGAGGGGGGGCAAGGGGCGATGGTGCCATCACCAGGGGTGGAACTCTATCCTCCTATCCTGCTATCACCAGGGGTGGCACTCTATCCTCCTATCCTGCCATCACCAGGGGTGGCACTCATCCTCCTATCCTGCCATCACCAGGGGTGGCACTCTATCCTCCTATCCTGCTATCACCAGGGTGGCACTCTATCCTCCTATCCTGCCATCACCAGGGGTGGCACTCTATCCTCCTATCCTGCCATCAATAGAGTGGTGGCACTGATACACCGTCCCCCCCCCCCCGCACGTCAAAATATGGGTCCCACGTTATAATATGCGCTGCATGCCATAATATGGCCTTCGTATATCATAAAATGGCCTTCCTGTATCATAAAATGGCCTTCCTGTATCATAAAATGGCCTTCCTGTATCATAAAATGGCCTTCCTGTATCATAAAATGGCCTTCCTGTATCATAATGTCTCTCGAGTCTTAATATGGCCCCCCGTGTCATAATATGGCCCCCCGTGTCATAATATGGCCCCCGTGTCATAATATGGGCCCCCCGTATCATAATATGGCTCCCTGTGTCATAATATGGCTCACCTTGTCATAATATGGCCCCCCGTGTCATAAATGGGCCCCCCGTGTCATAATATAGCCCCCCGTTTCATAATATGGCTCACGGAAGCACGCTGTCCTCTGTCGCAGGAAATTCTATGAATAATACCAACTTTATCGGCGGCAACTTTGGTTAGACAATCCATCTTGAAAGTTTCATTTTCGGTGAGTGGAGCGACTCTCCCTTTCTCTCTCCCCCCCCCCCCCCCTCTTCATCTCCTTTTGCCTCATCTTACCCCCCTTTTCCATCTTGACCCCCCCTCTCCCCTTTTTATCTTGCTACCTGTTCCTCTCTCGTTTCTACCTCCCTTTTCTGTGGCATTTACTTCGTTGTCCACTTTCTTGTCTGTTACTAATTCTCTCGTTTCTTGAGTTATTTTCTCTCACGTTATTCTTGTCTCTTGACTTGCCTCTTTTCTCCTTTCTTTATCAATCCTTGTATTTCCTACTTCATTCTTCTTCTCCACTGCTCCTCCTTTCCCATCTGTTAGCTGCCTTCTCTCTTTCTTTGGTATAGTTCTCTTTTTATCCCCTTTCTTATTCCTGTTCATATTTTCTTTTGTATTTAAAATGTTTTGATTTTTTTCTCGTTCACGTTTGATGGGAGCTTCGGATCTTTTTGTTCTAGTGGGCTACGGTTTACGGCAGCACTCTCTCACCAGTGTAGCCTTTTGAACTTGTCTGTCGCGCCTCTTATTTCCCTCTTTCTTCTTCTCGTTTGACTCGTGCTGCAGTCACGGCAACATTCTAGTCTTGACTTCAGTTTTCCTTCTTCTTTCTCTTTCTCTCTCTCTCTCCCTCTCTCTCTCTCTCTCTCTCCCTTTGGTCGTCTTTCACTTGACAGGTTCTCTGGTTCTACCTCTTTCTTTCTTCCTTTCTTTCTCTCCGCTTTCACATAGTTCCTCACGCCTTGTCCATGGGATTATATGAGTTCTTCCGTTTGTGTACTGTACTCATGCTCTCTCTCTCTCTCTCTCTCTCTCTCTCTCTCTCTCTCTCTCTCTCAGGTCAAGTGTTTGTCTTTTAAATCGCTGTTGTTGTTGTTGTTGTTGTTGTTGTTGTTGTTGTTCTAGATTCGGCTACTCTGAACCAATAGTTCCAAGTAGCACGGGCTATGGTGAGCCCATAGTGGACTTACCTGGCACAGGAGCGGTGTTCTCGTAATGTGGTCGTGCAGAGATGCTACAAGTGGAGAAAACTGAAGGTGGGGTAACAGGGGATTAAACACGGTAGGCGGGGGGCATGGGGCGTGCAGGTGGGGGAGAAGGGGGAGACACTGTAGGTGGGGAGGAGGAGTAGGGGGCGTGAAGATGGACCAATTCTCCCCCCATGTACTGCCTTGTTAGACGTCACAGCGACGGAGGGACCAGAGAGAATGTGACAGGAGCCATCACAGTGCCAACCAACACCTCCCCTCTCCCTCCCCCCATAAAGCTGATATTGGTGGCGTTGTATACGAGTCTGCCAACCTCGTTGCCACAGTGTTGAAAGTGGTGGATGGCACTACCTTACCCCCAAGCCCCTTCAATCGGAGGATCGCAATACAATCTCATTAATGGTAAATCTATCTATCCATCTATCAGCCATGTTCACTAGGGCCAGATTTAGAGCCAACACCGCTTACAGGGTCCAGACTTTATGTGGGCCTGTGTCCCTCTTATTAGAAGCAGCACAGACTCCAGCTCTTGGGTCCCACACCTCTACCCCCCTACCTTTATATCATTTTAATTGCTTGATATAAATCAGAGAGAGAGAGAGGGGGGAGGGGGGGATTACATAATTTAAAATATCGTTTAATTAAGCGGAGTAGCCGGTCCAGTTAGCGGGGTTGGCCACTAAATGAAATGCGCTCGCTCGCCATGATCGATCGAGGCGGCTCTGTTAATATGCAGTTTAATTATAAAGTTATATTGAGTCATAGCCAGCCCTTGTCATATTTAATAGGCAGACATAAATTCAATTTGTCCTGGACTCTGGCGGTGGGGCGGTTGCCATGTCTTGCAATGGTTGCCATGTCTTGCAACGGTTGCCATGTTTTGCAATGTTTTGCTGGCCGCGCCAAGTAGCTAGTTTTGGGGCGTCTCTCTCTTCCTCTCTGACTCTTCACTGTACCTTAAAGGTAAGAAGCCTGATTCATGAAGCCGTTACGCGAGTACTTACGAACGTGTACATCTTTTCCTCAATCTTTGACGGCTTTGGTTACATTTATTAAACAGTTTACAAGCATGAAAATTTGCCAATCAACTGTTGTTATTGTTATAAACAGCCTCCTGGTGCTTCGCAGCTCATTAAATGTTTAATAATTGTAAACAAAGCCGCCAAAGATTGATTAAAGATGTACAGGTTCGTAAGTGCTTGTGTAACTGCTTCGTGAATCTGGCCCAAGGTTCGTAAGTGCTTGCGTAACTGCTTCGTGAATCTGGCCCAAGGATGTTTGGTCCTTCGAATAGGTTGGCACTCTGGCCAGTGTGGCACTCTGGTGGAGTTGACCTTGTGAGCTAGTGGAGGAAGAGGGTTGATGCCAGTGGAGGGGGTGTGGTGTCTTGGTGAGATAGTTAGCAAGAGGCATTTGAGTAGTTTGTGTCTTTCCAGTAGCCAAGGGTAGTGTGGGGGGTGTTGTGGAGGGGGATGGCCCCCTCCTTCCCCCCCTCCCATCCCAAAACATGGGGGGTTGATGGGGGGGGGGGGGAGAGGAAGACAGAGGGTCGGTAATCGTGATGGAATCCTCATTTCCAGTTCAAGCATCATCTCCACACGTGGTGTGTGCTCACCTAGCTGTACTCGTAGGGGGGTTGACCTTCAGCTCTTTGGCCCTGCCTTCCAGCTATCACTCGGACCTTTCAGCCTCTGTGATAGCTGGCTCTCTAACTCTCTTGACTAGGGAGAGAAATGCTCTCTAGCGTTCTTGTTGCTTGTTCACATCCTCCATATCAAAATATACTCATATTTTCAATATGTGTTCACTCAGTTCCTATGAGTATTTTTGTATGTCGTTATCATAATTCCACTGATTATTTATATTCGTGTCTGTGCATGTGTGCTTATTACGTGGGGGACTACATGAGCAGGCTCTAGCTCTCTAGTCCCGCCTCATAGCTCTTGTTCTGTTTAGAGGTGCATGAGGGTCGAGCTAAGGCTCCTTAACCCACCTTTTCATCAACAGTAGTTCAGTGCAAGGACTTCTTTTTTTTTTCATTTATATTTTTTGTGAACTAAATTAGCATTTACAACTTCCATATCTTTGCGTAAATGAATGGAATGTGTGTGGTGTGTACTCACCTATTTGTACTCACCTATTGTGTTGCGGGGGTTGAGCTTTGGCTCTTGGTCCCGCCTCTCACCTGTCATCAACTGGTGTACAGATTCCTGAGCCTACTGGGCTCTATCATATCTACCCTTGAAACTGTGTATGGAGTCAACCTCCACCACATCACTGCCTAAAGCATTCCATCCGTTAACTACTCTGACACTGAGGNTCCTCCCCCCTCTCCCTCATCTCTCTTGCCCCTCACCCTCACCCCTCACCCCTCACCCAGGGCTTTCCGTCTTCCGTGTGCTGCCCAATAGATTTAGGTTCGTGCTTAAGGGACAAGATGTGTCCCTAGGATGAAAACATCACCCTCTCAGGGGCTACTACTTTACCCAGCTCTGTCGTCTACCCTCCCCCTTCCCCTTTGTTCCCCCCTTCGCCCCTCACCGCTGTTTGTCTTCTCCCTCCCCGCCTCCTCCCCCGTTGCAGATCATCAGGGAAGGCAACAGATCGCCAGGGTGCATGCAACCAGTTCGTACCTGCGGGCGAACGGGTGGTGGTGGTGAGGCAGTACCGTGGACGACAAGACGTAGGCAGGTTCAGGAACACCGAGGAGTAAGCTACAGCAGGATTAGTAAAAGGTAGAAGTAGTGTTTCAAAAGCACAAAAACAATGTTTCAGTGACAAAAACGCACACAACACACACACACACCCACACACACACACACACACACACACACACACACACATACACACACACACACACACACACACACACACACACACACACACACACACACACACACACACACACAAACACACACTGCATTAGGCAGTGATGTGGTGGAGGCTGACTCCATACACAGTTTCAATGTAGATATGATAGAGCCCAGTAGGCTCAGGAATCTGTACACCAGTTGATTGACAGTTTAGAGGCGGGACCAAAGAGCCAGAGCTCAACCCCCGCAAGCACAACTAGGTGAGCACAACTAGGTGAGTACACGCACACTAAATTAACTACCCAACAGATAAGAAGCACAATAACAGTTAGGAACAGGAATGTAAGACTGTCATTAGTGGCGTCCCACAAGGACCAGTGGATCCTATGTCATTTCTAGCATCCATAAAAGATATAACCAATCAACTAGCCTATTTTGTGTCGCTGATTGCTCACAACGCAAAGTTGAGGACGTAAATTAGGACTCGCAAGGACTGCAGGAACACTGGATTAAGTTGTAAGTATGGGCGGAGAGTTGGTTACTAGACTTCAAGTCGGGTAAATGCAAAGTCATGAGAATGGAAACAGAAGTACGAAGGTCAGAGGAAACATGACAGGAGAAACGTAATAGGAGAGAGGGAATTATCAGAGGGAAAGCGCCAAGCCATTACGACTACATATAGCACTGGGGAAGGGGTCAGGATAAGGATTTGGGATGGGACGGGGTGGTAGAAACAGGATAATAGAATCCTACATATACAGCATTTACCTAGCAAGTGCCAGAGTACACAGCACCTGCCTGGCCTCCAGTACACAAAACATTGGGGAAAAACAAAATTTGCCAGAAAATTAGTCCCGGTACTGAGGGGCTTAAACTACGAGGCCAATCTGCGGAGGAGAGGGGGGGGGGAAGGCTAATCTTAACGACATCAAGAAAGGTGAAATAGATAGGACGTGATCCAGATATAAGACACTTGAGGGATATCGAAGTGAAGACACACTTCTTCAGGGTAAGGGGTTATCTTGAGGTTATCTTGTGATGATTTCGGGGCTTAGCGTCCCCGCGGCCCGGTTCTCGGCCATGCCTCCTTTTTGTTACACATCCCCAGGAAGCAGCCCGTAGCAGCTGTCTAACTTCCCGGTACCTATTTACTGCTAGGTGAACCGGAGAATTAGGGTGAAAGAAACTGCTATTTGTTTCCGCCGCCGCCGGGGATCGAACCCGGAACCTTTGGACTACGAATCCCGAGCGCCGTCCACTCAGCCGTCAGGGCAGTAAAACGGGGGTACGAACTGGAAGGAGATACATAGAAGCTGGTTATACGAAGAGCTTGGTCTTGAGTTCTGTGTTTGTTTAAAATCTCTATCTCTTTCCCTCTCTGTCTCTTTCTCTTCCTATCTCTTCCTTCTCCTGTTCCATTTCAATATTTTTACTTCCCATTAAATACCTGCATTATCTGTCTTCCAAATGTCGCTCTTTCATCTCTTTCTCTGGGCCTCTCCCCTACTACTCTCCTCCAAGACACCCCCCAGATCCCTCCCCCACTCCAAGACACCCCCTCCCCCTCCTCCCAGCTGTTCTTCAGCTGTAGATGAGACGAGCTTCTCGGAGGTTAAAATACCGGAGAGGGAATTCATTGTCTGGGTAACATGAGTTCCAATTTTCCTTGACAATTTACATTTAATTATCGCGCGGAAATTGGCTTAGGGAAAAAAAGTCATGTGGGAGCAGGGCGCGTGGCAACATGGGCGTGAGGTGCCGGATAGGGTATTATGTCTCCATGTGGTAATGTTTGTCAGTGCGGCTCATGTTTATGTTGGCGGGGAGGAAGCTTTATGTTGTTCTCTCTATTCATCGACCTCCTCCTCCTCCTCCTCCTCTCTCTCTCTCTCCCTCTCTCATTGTCACCACTATCTTAGGTCATATTTTTTAAGGGGAGGAGTACTATATAAGATGGAGAGGTATACATAGGTGAAGGAATAGTTTTATCACGTGTATTTTACATATATATAGGTGTCTGGAGATGAATACTATGTAGTACAAGTTGTTTAACACTATGTAGTACTCACAAGTACTCACCCAGATGCTTGGGATTTTTTTTAAATTTCTTTAAGGGTTCTTTTTGTGTGTTTGTGTGTGTGTGGGGGGGAGTTCTGGTCTGTATCCCATCTTCGAATTATGTATTGTAGAGTTTTGGGTTCCATCAAGGAAATGTAAGGTAATGAAACTAGGCGGTAGAAACAGGAGGCCAGACACCGGATACAGAATGGGAGATGAAGTCCTTCATGAAACGGACAGAGAGAAAGATCTAGGAGTTGATATCACACCAAACCTGTTTCCTGAAGCCCACATCAAAAGAATAACATCTGCGGCGTATGCAAAGGCTGGCTAACATCAGAACTGCCTTCAGGAAGCTGTGTAAGGAATCCTTCAGCACCTTGTATACTACATATGTAAGACCAATCCTGGAGTATGCGGCCCCAGCATGGAGCCCGTACCTTGTCAAGCACAAGACGAAGCTTGAAAAAGTTCAGAGGTATGCCATTAGGCTAGTCCCAGGACTAAGAGGCATGAGTTACGAGGAAAGGCTGCGGGAAATGCACCTCACGACACTGGAAGACATGATCACTACCTACAAAATTTTTAGAGGAATTGACAGGGTAGATAAAGATAAACTGTTTAAGACGGGTGGTACGCGAACAAGGGGACACAGGTGGAGACTGGGTACCCACATAAGCCACAGGGACGTTAGAAAGAACTTTTTCAGTGTCAGAGTAGTTAACAGATGGAATGCATTAGGCAGTGATGTGGTGGAGGCTGACTCCATACACAGTCTCAAATGTAGATATGATAGAGCCCAGTAGGCTCAGGACCTGTACATCAGCTGATTGACAGTTGAGAGACGGGACCAAAGAGCCAGAGCTCAACCACCGTAAGCACAACTTGGGAAGTACAACTAGGTGAGTACACACCCCCCCCCCCGGGGTGATGTCGGCTCTCGGGAGCGAGATAATGCTATTAGACAACTGGTGCTGCAACAATTACAGTGTCCTCGGCTAATGCCTCTAACATCATTTACCTCGTTAGTGGCGCCTGTGAGTACCCGGCCAGGTCGTCCGCGGTGTCCCCACTATCCGACTCTCCCTGTCACTGCCCGACACACCGTCGCTGTCTATCAAACACCGTCACGCTCCTGACATGCTCAACCACTTCCCCTCCACCGTCCCAAGACATCAACCCAAGCTTAAGACGCGCAGTGAAAACTACACCATACGAATACTTTCTTATTTTCAAAACAATGTAATATAAATGAAAAAGGCATTTCTCAGTTAAAACATTATGTATATACTTAGAATTATTCACAATAATAATTGATTAATCACAATAATCACAATAAATGGCCTTCCTGGACCCATTATTAAATCTGGAACATTTATTATTATATATATATATATATATATATATATATATATATATATATATATATATATATATAACTGAAAATTCAACACACCCCAGAAGTGACTCGAACCCATACTGCCAGGAGCACTATGCAACTAGTGTACAGGAGACCTTAACCACTCGACCATCAGTGACCGTACAAAAGATGATGGTACCCGAGGCTATATACCTGTAGTCGTTTCGAGAGTTGCTCTACTCTCCAAATCCCCCCCCCCCCCAGTCTAAAGTTTGCCTTGTCTTGAAGATAGCTTTATCTAAAAGGAGGTTGCTTGGAGCGGCCCGCAGCCATCAGCTAGCCATTACAACCCGCTTGATCCGGCATTTCCTACAGGATATTGTTTAGCTGTGTCTTAAAGCACCTCCACGTGTGTTTCGGGGAGTGTTTCTTATTGTTGGTGAGGAGGAGATTGTGTGACGGAGAACCAGAGGTATTCCATAATGTTCTGTGATCTACAGCACCTCCGCTCTTCAGTGATTGTACCTACGGCCCTTCTGCTCTTCACTGATTGTACCTATGGCACCTCTGCTCTTCAGTGATTGTACCTATGGCACCTCTGCTCTTCGCTGATTGTACCTACGGCACCTCTGCTCTTCACTGATTGTACCTACGGCACCTCTGCTCTTCACTGGGTCTGTTCTGCATTTCCACAATATCTTATTCTGCCGATTGTTGCTACTTTATTTATACGTAATATTTTACATATTTGGCACCTGGCCAACCAGCATCTTGAGTCGTGTATGTGATGTGCCATCTCCCCCCCCCCCCCTCTCTCTCTCTCTCTCTCTCTCTCTCTCTCTCTCTCTCTCTCTCTCTCTCTCTCTCTCTCTCTCTCTCTCTCTCTCTCTTTTTCTCTCTAAGCATCCCTCACCCTTCCCCCTATCCCATCAGCATCACCCTCTTTATCCCTCTGCCTCATCTTCCGCTTCCACCCCAATCTTTCTCTCTTCCCCCCCCCTCCCTCCCGACCACCCCCCACACAACACGCTTCCCGTCCCTCTGTTCAATAATAAAGCATCCTTGTCTGTCTCACTTAGCATAACCCACTGAAGTTAAATCTTAAAAGCTGCAATTACTTCGGCAAGAAATCGTCGTCTTTCCTTCCTCCATCCAGCTCTGTGATACTGATGGAGGCGTGACTCCTGGATTCCCTCCAGCGGAGGAACTTTAAGACTCCAATATATTCACTGAATAATTCTTGCAAGTTTGAGATACGTCATGGTATTACGGCGTGGGCGTGTGGCACGCTCGCGGAACGCATCGACGAAACGGATTAATCGCGCCTTCGTCCACACATTTCTTGCCGGTGGAGAGCGCCAGGCCTCAGGCCGGGCTTGGGGAGTAGAAGAACTCCCAGAACTCCATCAAGCAGGTATCAATCAGTGTGTTGTAGCGCATTTAATAGGAAAAAACATTGTTTGGCAGCATTTCTTGACTGTTAATATTTATTTATTTATTTATATACAAGAAGGTACATTGGGTTTGTGAGGGTAGATAACATGGTGTTTGCATTCTTGTAAAACCACTAACTAGTACGCGCATCGTTTCGGGCAGGTATTTAATGCTGGATGCCAAATAATCATGTTTTAAAACACCACTCTCGAGAGTGTAATGTTTAGGTCTAAGATGTGAGAGTTAGGGTCTTCAGGCACCACAGGACGGGTCAAGAGCCAGAGAGGACATAAACGGGATAACAATTTTGTCTTCCCTCCCCCCCCCCCCTCCCATCTAATCCGGCACTGCCTCCATATACGCACATCGGGTCATCATCTCCTATATACGCGAGCCATCGGGTCGACGTCCTCATACGCACCTCAAATAATGCTTTCTATACAAACAGAATTGATTCAAATGTAGCTCTACTGATGTTACTTTGCCACGATCTACTGTGACTGCCACGAGTTCTTGGGTACTGTGAGTGGCTACTGTGCAGGAGCCTTGCTCGATGCTCAGTCATAGGGATTAAATGCTACTCTCTCTGCATGCTATGTAGCGAAGTTAAGCTGTTTGGTGACAGCGCATAACTGCTTGATAGGTGCGTTCTTGAGGACCGCATCGGGGGGGCCTTCGGGGGCCCTTGGGGGTCCTTGGGGGTCCTTTGGGGCCCTCGGGGGCGAGTCAGAGCACCTTAGGAGGCTACGATAGGCGCCTCTGCACCTTGACACCTGCTGGTAATCCTGTAGAACGATCCGTGTCGGTAATCCGGTGACGTGCAGCTCTCTAATCCCCTTTTCTGCAGTCTTGTCCAAATACGGCGACACCCATTTGCAAGATGGCATAATTTGCAAATGGTCTCAGACTCGCGAACTCTGCTCTTTTTTTTCGGTGGTGGTGATATTGCGGTAATTGGTGATGTTGGTTCTACCTGTGTTGGTGGTGCCTCTGGTGGTGCCTCTAATGGTGGTGGTGCCTCTGGTGGTTCCTCTAGTGGTGGTGCCTCTGGTGTGTTGCTCTTGCATTCATATTTTACACCTCGAATCTGATTTTATTTGGATCTGATTTAATCAGTGCATTTACTCTATTTAATCAATCATATTTGTATGTATAACTTCTTCTATATAGCTCAGTAGGCGTGACGTGCTCGGGCAAAAGGGGAAATGGCCTTCGTGTCCCTGTGTATGGTGTGACAGCCAGAGTCCCTTTGATAATATGATAACCCGTTACCCGTTAACAGAGATGAGAGCTCTTCTCCCGTTTACAAGGACGACAACCTGCATACAGTAAGAGGGAACTTTGATACTGTTAACAGTTAAGAGCCCGTGTCACAAAACGGCAAAGTTCCTTTATCCCGTTAACAGTAAATACATAAGTTAACTTAAAAGTGAATATATATGTGCCGTTAACAGGTAATACTTCTCCCATTTTCAATCCAGAAACTAACTTTAATCTCGTCAACAGTGAACGGGTGAATTCCATTAACGGAAAGTTTGCAGTATCCTGCAGCAAACGGGAAAAGACGTGTTCCCCGTTAATAAGAAATTAGTGTGTGTGGTGTTATGAACACCTGCGAACCCGTTGGCACTAAACGGCTGTGGCCCGTTAACAGTGAACAGTTGTATACCCTTAGCAGTGAATAGTTGTAGCCCATTAGTACTTTCCCCCAGTAACTTGTACTTTATGCTACGATTATTTTTGCCCATTACCTATCGCCCCTTTCCCTTTCCAATCACCCTTTCCTTCCCATCCCCCCCCAATCACCCCATCCAATCCCCCCTCCCCCCAATCACTTTTCCCTTCCTTGGACAATGCAAATATTCACACTGGACAAGGTTCCCCTTGAAGTAATTACCCTCTGGTATAATACAACTAATCCTTCAATAAATTCATTGGGGTTAATTGTATTTTTGTTTGCTCGCCGTTTAGAATGTATAATATTGTATGAATGAATGTCCTCTCATCAACAGAGGCTTGGGCTTCAGGGATGAGATGTGGTAGACCGTGGAAATAGATAATCTATTTATTTATCTATTTGTCTCTCTTTTCTGGGGGAAAGGAGGGAGAGAAAGCTTTAAGATTGTGCAACTTTCTATCAGGAAGGGATATGGGGACAAGGATCTGGGTTGGAACGGTAAGAAGGAACGATGCCCATCCCCTTGGACCGCCGGGGATCGAACGCCGATCTGCAAGAATCGCAGCCGTCGCCATACTCGCCAGTCCAAGTGGTTGATTCTATCTCTCTCTCTCTTTCTCTCTCTCTCTCTCTCTCTCGTCCCCCGAGAGGCAGCTAAACTCCACAACAGTACAGTGGTTACTCTAAAATATTTACCTCACACATAAAGGTTCACTCGTGACGTAAAAGCTGGCTTGAAAAACATGCCTGTCGCAATTAATCGACTTAGTCGCCGCCAACAACGTTCAAACTATTTAATTATTACCCTCGCCAACACCTTCCTAAGTAATTAATTCCCAACCTTAGCTAAAAAAACACACACACACACTCTCTCTCTCATACAGTCCTCTCTCTCTCTCTCTCTCTCTCTCTCTCTCTCTCTCTCTCTCTCTCTCTCTCTCTCTCTCTCTCTCTCTCTGCATCCTCCCCACAGTTGATGGCTCTCTGCTCGGTTAAGTGTTATTCTCTCCGCTGAAGGTTAGTTGTTTGGTTGCCTCATTCACCTGCTGCCTCCATCACTGCTCATTTCCACCCCCCTCTCTCCTTCCTTATCTCATATTTACTCATTGTGTCTGCTTTCTACCTAATGAGGCACTTTCGACTCATCTTCCTTTGCTCAACCTTGCCATCAATCACCTTCATATTCTCACTATTCCACTTTATGCTTTCAATTCCTTCTACAGGAACTCGCTTCCGAACCTAAGACCCGTCACCCACTCCCACTAGACATTGCTTCCTATCCCATGTTTTACTCAGTGGAAAGTGAGGAACCTATCTTCCAATCTCACTGGAAATTTATCCTTTATTCTATGCAGGATAAATTCAGGGGGGTGCTGCTTAGAATGCAGCACCCCCCCTAGAAACAGCCTGGTGGACCAAACTCTCACAAGTCAAGCCTGGCCTCGGGCCGGGCTTGGGGAGTAGGAGAACCCCATCAACCAGGTATCCCTTCAAGAGACACTTGAAGGAGGTGGTCTATCCTCCCCTACCCATCAAACGATACAAGCCTAGCTTCCCCTCCCCCCCCCCTTGACCAACCCCTCCTCATAGAACACGGAACTGCACCCCCCTAGTGGAACAAACTCAAAGAATACAGAAAAATACACGTGCTGTAATTTTCATATCATCAAAACTTCCTAATCTAGCTAATGTATTTTTCTAGCTGTCTTCTGCTCTCCCCCCCCCCTTTTTTAAAAGAAAAGTCGGGAAGGGAGGGGAAGTGGAGATAACTTAAGTAACTTAAGTTGAGATATCTATTCCTCTAACTTAAGAGAGTGCGGAGTGTGTTCATAGCCAACCCGTCCTTCGGCAAGGCTCGTTAAAGCGGCGGCCGACCCCCCACGACGCAATCACCAGTTTTAACGTGTATTAAATATAGGTTTATTCTATATAATAAAGTTCTATGTATAGTTAATCATAGGTTAGGTGTTTAGGTTCTCTTGGTGATTATTTGTATTGTGTAGTTGAGGCATTTACAGCGCTGTCATTCGAACACAGGTCGTCAGCGAAGCATTGTTCGAAAAAATGTTCGACCGTCATCAGTTGTGAGTCGTGAGTAAACTGTTTTTCATTCATGAACAAGGGGTTACGGCGGCTGGTTTAACAAGCAATTGTTCTTAGAGGGAGCCGGTCGGCCGAGCGGATAGCACGCTGGACTTGTGATCCTGTGGTTCTGGGTTCGATCCCAGGCGCCGGCGAGAAACAATGGGCAGAGTTTCTTTCACCCTATGCCCCTGTTACCTAGCAGTAAAATAGGTAACTGGGTGTTAGTCAGCTATCACGGGCTGCTTTCTGGGGGTGGAGGCCTGGTCGAGGACCGGGCCGCGGGGACACTAAAGCCCCGAAATCATCTCAAGATAACCTCAAGATAGTTGATTAGGATAGGCCGTTATATCAGTAGCCTAGTGTAAAATATGAACTATTGAGTCGGATTTCAGGGTAAAGGGATTAGGATGAGACAACAATCTTCCCCCGCCCCCCTCCACCACAAACCACCAGGATAGTTATCTAGATGTTTGTAAGGGTCTGAAAGCATATTAGGATTCCGATGATAATCTGTTAGTAAACTGGATAGTGAACCTTTGATCTTGACAGAGAATATTCTCGAGTTATATCTTTATTGTGTTATAAATCGTTGGTTTAAAGTATAAAACGTCTATACTTAAATCGTTTTATTTGAATGTCTCAAGAATTTAGTTTTATGTAAATGAAATTTTAGGGATCCTCAAATATTTTTTTAAATTTCAGATTTCACGTTTGAGGATAATATACCATATTAACCTAAACGCAACGAAACTTAACCTTACAGTTGCCTTTACCTTACCTTAGCCTATCCATGGATAGGGATAATAGCGCAAGTTATGTAGTGGTTTTGAAGTGATTATACTCTAAGGGAGCAGGCAGGGAGCCGGTGGCTGAGTGGACATAACACTGGACGCGTGATCCTGTGGTCCCGGGTTCGATCCCGGGCGCCGACGAGAAACAATGGGCAGGGTTTCTTTCACCCTGATGCCTCTGTTACCTAGCAGTAAATAGGTACCTGAGAGTTAGTCAGCTGTCACGGGCTGCTTCCTGGGCGTGGAGGCCTGGTCGAGAACCGGGCCGTGGGGACACTAAACCCCGAAATCATCTCAAGATAACCTCTAGGGCACCTCTTGCCTGAGAACAGGTTGCAAGAATTATCACTGAGCTTGCATTCCAGCGCTATTTGGACATGCTCCCTACATACAAGTTCCTCGGGTTGTTATATAATACGGCAGGAATGTTCTGGTATTGCTCACATTACTTTCAGCAGTTTCGTCTTCCTACTTTATTGACCAAAGTTTCATACTGAAACTGAGAGAGGACGCGAGGCTTTCAAGAGTGCGTTACAGATATTAGTTTAGATATTAACTGGAGCCAATAGCGGGCGTCAGGAGCGACTTTTATTATCTGCCGCGGAGAGCTGCGACTCTTTTGAAGCTACGGGCTCACCATATGCCGTGCTACTTGGAACTTCTTGTTCCAGGTAGCGAATCTTTAACAACAACAACATCCTAGTGAAGCACGGCCACAACTCGTCAACCTCGTACTAAACCTGTATTTGTACCTGTACGAAATTTGAATAACATCATTGTTTTTTGTTAACAAATAGACGAGGGCAGGTGGTATGCCTCTAGCAGTGTCCAGGGTACAGCAGCTTAGTGTTGTAAGCTTGAATCACAGACCTGATTACTGGATCTATCACAGGCTTAATTTTCTTTGTTTTTGTAAATTAATTAATACTCGGAGGATTAGCGTTGATTGGGTCGCCAGGAGGAGGAAAAATGAGGCTTTTATAGACACGGTGATTATGGAGGGAGGGGGGGCAAGGGGCGATGGTGCCATCACCAGGGGTGGCACTCTATCCTCCTATCCTGCTATCACCAGGGGTGGCACTCTATCCTCCTATCCTGCTATCACCAGGGGTGGCACTCTATCCTCCTATCCTGCCATCACCAGGGGTGGCACTCTATCCTCCTATCCTGCCATCACCAGGGGTGGCACTCTATCCTCCTATCCTGCTATCACCAGGGGTGGCACTCTATCCTCCTATCCTGCCATCACCAGGGGTGGCACTCTATCCTCCTATCCTGCTATCACCAGGGGTGGAACTCTATCCTCCTATCCTGCCATCACCAGGGGTGGCACTCTATCCTCCTATCCTGCCATCAATAGAGTGGTGGCACTGATACACCGTCCCCCCCCCCCCCGCATGTCAAAATATGGGTCCCACGTTATAATATGCGCTGCATGCCATAATATGGCCTTCGTATATCATAAAATGGCCTTCCTGTATCATAAAATGGCCTTCCTGTATCATAAAATGGCCTTCCTGTATCATAAAATGGCCTCCCTGTATCATAAAATGGCCTTCCTGTATCATAAAATGGCCTCCCTGTATCATAAAATGGCCTTCCTGTATCATAAAATGGCCTTCCTGTATCATAAATGACCTTCCTGTATCATAAAATGGCCTTCCTGTATCATAAAATGGCCTCCCTGTATCATAAAATGGCCTTCCTGTATCATAAAATGGCCTTCCTGTATCATAAAATGACCTTCCTGTATCATAAAATGACCTTCCTGTATCATAATGTCTCTCGAGTCTTAATATGACCCCCTCGTGTCATAACATGGGCCCTCTTGTCATAATATAGCCCCGTGTCATAATATGGCCCCGTGTCATAATATGGCCCCGTGTCATAATATGGGCCCCCCGTGTCATAATATGGCCCCGTGTCATAATATAGCCCCGTGTCATAATATGGGCCCCCCCGTGTCATAATATGGCCCCGTGTCATAAATAGCTCCCCTTGTCATAATATGGCCCCGTGTCATAATATGGCCCCCGTGTCATAATATGGCCCCCCGTGTCATAATAGGCCCTATTGTCATAATATGGCCCCCCCCGTATCATAATATGGGGCTCCCTGTGTCATATATGGCCTCACCTTGTCATAATATGGCCCCCCGTGTCATATATTGGCCCCCGTGTCATAATATGGGCCCCCCCGTATCATAATATGGCTCCCTGTGTCATAATATGGCTCACCTTGACATTATTATGTCCCTCGTGTCATAATATGGCCCCCCGTGTCATAATATGGACCCCCGTGTCATAATGGGCCCCCCGTGTCATAATATAGCCCCCCGTTTCATAATTGGCTCACGGAAGCACGCTGTCCTCTGTCGCAGGAAATTCTGAATAATACCAACTTTATCGGCGGCAACTTGGTTAGACAATCCATCTTGAAAGTTTCATTTTTCGGTGAGTGGAGCGACTCTCCCCTCCCCCCCCCTCTCATCTCCTTTTGACATCATCTTAACCCCCTTTTCATCTTGACCCCCCCCCTCCCCTTTTTATCTTGCTACCTGTTCCTCTCTCGTTTATACCTACCTTTTCTGTGGAATTACTTCGTTGTCCACTTTCTTGTCTGTTACTAATTCTCTCACGTTATTCTTGTCTCTTGACTTGNACTCTTGTACCTGTACTACGAGGTAAACAGTCTACCTATCCTCTCTCTCTCTCTCTCTCTCTCTCTCTGCAGGCGATGAGTCACAATAACGTGCTGAAGTATGTTGACCAATCCACACACTAGAAAATGAAAGGACGACGACGTTTCGGTCCGTCCTGGACCATTCTCAAGTCGATTCATCCGGACAAATCGACTTGAGAATGGTCCAGGACGGACCGAAACGTCGTCGTCCCTTCATTTTTTTTTCTCTCTCTCTCTCTCTCTCTCTCTAATTCTTTGGTCAGAGATGAAGATCAGTGTGCAGTGATCCAGACAAGCACCGGGCTACACGGATGAGGGCTCAGGGAGGCCGTTGAAGTACTTAGTATTCTCTACTAAGGGAACATGTTCACTTCCCTCGGGTACGCACCAAACTTGTTAAAGAATTGCTCAATAGAGAAGTGTGTCCTGTCATCGTTAGATATTTATATATTTCTTGTGTGTTGTGCAAATTAGTGGTGAAATGAAGTAATGCTTTTGAAAATTTATCCCTCCCCCCAATTCAAAAATGGGGTCGAACAATGTGTTATTTGTCTAATTCTGTTTGGCATCTTTCTTTTGTTAAAACGTTAAACGTTAACATTGCTAAACGTTAAGAGCCAGTAGAGCACTTAGAGCATACTGACCTTATCACTGCCTTATTAGAGCACAGGCAATTACAGCACAGGCAATTAAAGCGCAGGCAATTAGAGCACATAAGGTTAGTGTTTTGTGTCATGCTAATGATCGTATTATCCCACTCCAACCAAAGAGCCCATGGAAAAATTATAAAAATATGTGAAAAATATTGTTGCAGAATGCAACCCAACGTTCAACACTGCCCAAAGTGCTGTGGTTGCTTCTAACTCTCAGAAATCGTGCCATCGAGATCCCAGTCTAAAATTACAAGCCAGAAATATCCCAGTATTCTGAAAAGTATCTGAGGCATATTGTAGCCTCAAAGAGCCCATTTGTCAATTTTTCTGATGCTCCTAGAGACCTGAAAGTCAGAACAAATTTCATCGTTAGTGAATGGGGTCATGTTGATGCCCGGTGGAAAGTAATCATATTTAACAGTCAATGTGTAAGCTTCTATGGATGTGAACTATGGGACCCATACAATGATGACCTTGGTAAAGTTAAATGTGAATGGAGGAAATGCTGGGTCTATACGGATTAATATCTACATCTAGATTGGGTCTATATCTTGGGGATTGGGTCTATCCTTGCACTCTTTGCAATCTCCTGCCTGGCCTGGTGTCTGCACCCACACTTGACGAAATAATTCACGGAGGAAAGATGCCATTTTGTCTGAAAGGAATCAACCGTCCAGTAAACTCAATCAATTCTTTTGTTTCTCTCTCTCTCAGGCACTCACTCATCACTGGCCACTCATACTTCTCCAGAAATAACTTAATTGTTAGGAAATACAACTCAAGAATGAGTGATGTTTTTATACTGGGTGCAGCTGTTGCAAAGGACAGGAAAACACAAATGGTCAGCTGGTAGAGCAACTGGTCAGCTGGGAGAGCTTAGAGATCCACAGCGGGATATTCTGTGATTAACGTATGATTAACGTTTGTGATTAACGTATTCTGAGTATGATTAACGAACTAATGTCAGAGTGATGGATTTCTGGCAGGAAGTTTGAGTTCAAGTGAGGTCAGTTCGATGCTAAATGAGCTGAGTGTTTAGAGTGATTGTTAGCTGGAATAGTCCCAGAATCTACTGATGTAGTATGCTGAGTGTGTGTGCAAATATGTACAATATCACGGTATGATTAGTTTGTTAGTTCTACTGCTAATCGCCTCATCATCCTAATTTGGTGAGATATATATTATAGTTATACTATATCATCTTCCTGTAAGCTAATCGTCATTCACTTTACGCCTCAACTGTAATTTTGTATTTACATTACGATACAGCTATTAGTGGAGTCGGTATTGAAATGATTTGTACAGGTTTTTTACCTGTTAAGTTTATGACTTCTGATATTGACTATGTCTTCGTGAGGTGGCGTTACTGTCACTGTTCGTCTTATCTAAACTTTGAAGACTGCTCTTTTCTGGGCTGTCAGAGGGAATTGTATCAGTCGCGTATGAGAGAATGTCACTATGCAGTCAGGAACCGGTTGGGCATGGAGAATGATGCAGGACCAATAACACAAACTCCTGACTTCGTCGGAAAACTGGATGCTAGACTTCAACCCGGACAAGTGCAAGCTCACGAAGATAGAAAGCGAGAACACAGCTTATCTTAACTTTACCAATTATAAATGTACTACGATTTACGAATAAAGTTTTTCATTGATTCATTGACTGACACGCTCACTTATGCACGGGCGTTCCCGCCCTCCTCTCACTACTCTCACACACCCTTTTCTCACTCTCACCCCCCTCTCTCTCACTTTCACCCCCCTCTCTCTCACTCACACCCCCCTCTCTCCCGCTTCTCAGTCTAACCTCCACAAATATTCTTCAGACTTCATCCAATATCAAATCTCAAAGAAGATTCGATTTTAAACAGATACGTCTTCTCTCTCTTGCAATTTGTTATTATTTTTGGGTCCAGGAACTCCTTTTACCGATGGGAAGATGTGTGTATTTGTTGGGTGGAGGGAGAGAGGGGTCACTGTCTCTCCCCTTACGGGCTCACCATAGCCCGTGCTACATAGACTCTTCGTTCTGAGTAGCTAAATCTGAAACAACAACATCCTCTCCCCACCCCCTCCTCTTGTCTCCCTCCCCCACCCTCTCCCTCATCTCTCTTGCCCCCCCCCCACCTCACCCCTCACCCAGGGCTTTCCGTCTTCCGTGTGCTGCCCAATAGATTTAGGTTCGTGCTTAAGGGACAAGAGGTGTCCCTAGGATGAAAACATCACCCTCTCAGGGGCTACTACTTTACCCAGCTCTGTCGTCTACCCTCCCCCTTCCCCTTGTTTCCCCCCCCCCCCCCTTCGCCCCTCACCGCTGTCTGTCTTCTCCCTCCCCGCCTCCTACCCCGTTGCGAGATCATCAGGGAAGGCAACAGATCGCCAGGGTGCATGCAACCAGTTCGTACCTGCGGGCGAACGGGTGGTGGTGGTGAGGCAGTACCGTGGACGACAAGACGTAGGCAGGTTCAGGAACACCGAGGAGTAAGCTACAGCAGGATTAGTAAAAGGTAGAAGTAGTGTTTCAAAAAGCACAAAAACAATGTTTCAGTGACAAAAACGCACACAACACACACACACACACACTCACACACACACACACACACACACACACACACACACACACACACACACACACACACACACACACAATCCGTCAATCCTGTTGATTGACGGTTGAGAGGCGGGACCAAAGAGCCAGAGCTCAACCCCCGCAAGCACAACTAGGTGAGTACAACTAGGTGAGTACACACACAATGCATTAGGCAGTGATGTGGTGGAGGCTGACTCCATACACAGTTTCAAATGTAGATATGATAGAGCTCAGGAATCTGTACACCAGTTGATTGACAGTTGAGAGGAGGGACCAAAGAGCCAGAGCTCAACTCCTGCAATCACAACTAGATGAGTACACGCACACTAAATTAACTACCCAACAGATAAGAAGCACAATAACAGTTAGGAACAGGAATGTAAGACTGTCATTAGTGGCGTCCCACAAGGACCAGTGGACCCTATGTCATTTCTAGCATCCATAAGAGATATAACCAATCAACTAGCCTATTTTGTGTCGCTGATTGCTCACAACGCAAAGTTGAGGACGTAAATTAAGACTCGCAAGGACTGCAGGAACACTGGATTAAGTTGTAAGTATGGGCGGAGAGTTGGTTACTAGACTTCAAGTCGGGTAAATGCAAAGTCATGAGAATGGAAACAGAAGTACGAAGGTCAGAGGAAACATGACAGGAGAAACGTAATAGGAGAGAGGGAATTATCAGAGGGAAAGCGCCAAGCCATTACGACTACATATAGCACTGGGGAAGGGGTCAGGATAAGGATTTGGGATGGGACGGGGTGGTAGAAACAGGATAATAGAATCCTACATATACAGCATTTACCTAGCAAGTGCCAGAGTACACAGCACCTGCCTGGCCTCCAGTACACAAAACATTGGGGAAAAACAAAATTTGCCACTTCCTTTACCTCTTTTTCCTTCCCCCCCT
>WNGS01164437.1:6359788-6371516 GCA_020271785.1 Procambarus virginalis
AGAAGGAGAGAAGGAGAAGGGAGGTAAGAGGAGGGAAGGAGGAAGGAAGAAGGAGGGAGAGAATGAGGGAGGGAAAGAGAGAGGTAGATGGAGAGGATTGAGGTAGGAGGAGGGAGAGAGGGCAGAATGGGAGATAGAAAGAGGGAGGGAAAAGGGGAGGGAGGTAGATGGGGGGGTAGTATGAGAGAGGGAGCGACGGTAGCCATTGGGCAGGGGAGTGGGACAGTAAGGCTCAATTAAGCGTTGAATAGAACCCAAATATCACCTCAATGGCATCCTGATGGAATTCCTCGACTTCCATAGCGGTCATCATAGGTGTATTATGAACGTGTTTCGGGGGATGAGAGGCCCTTCTGACACGAGTTATCAAGGGTCACTCATACATATTCTTGCTGTGAGATAATCGGAACCATTAATCAAGCGTTGGTCCCTGGCAGCCATTCGGCACTGGGGATTTACTACAGAGGCCGTAGACAGAAGGGATTAAATGACCTCAGAGTCATAAGACCGGTGAGAAAGGCTTTGCTAATCGGAAATTCAGCCTCGCTAGCGCCAGGGCCGCGGGTAATTATCTACACCGAAGTATTAGAGTATCCGGAGTGGTGACGACAAGAAAACAAACAGCCGTGTGTGTGTTGTCCTGTGTTTGTTGTGGTGTGTGTGTGTGTGTGTGTGTGTTGTGGTTTGTGTGTGGGTGTAGGTGGTGTGTGTGTGTGTGTGTGTGTGTGTGTGTGTGTGTGTGTGTGTGTTTGTGTGTTGTGTTTGTGTGGGTGTGTGGGTGTGTGTGTGTGTGTGTGTTGTCCTGTGTGGGTATTGTACCCCCCCCTCCACCCCCCCCCCTCACGTAGTTGTACTCACCTAGTTGTGCTGCGGGGGTTGAGCTCTGGCGCTTTGGTCCCAGCCTCTCAACGTGTGGTGTGTGGGTCTATTTGTCCTTCGGCAGACGTACATCTCTCTGTCTCGTCTCTGTCTCTCTCATTTGTTCTGTCTCAGTCTCTCTCTCTCTCTCTTCCTAGGTCTCTGTCTCTCTCACAATCTTCCAATATCTTATCTGGTCTGTTTTTCATCCCCCTGTTCGTCATATGGCCACTTTCGTCCAACGTTTCTTTATTTACACACACACACACACACACACACACACACACCCCACACACCACACACACACCACACACAACCACATACAACACACACTCTACCACCACACACACACCACACACACACACACACACACAACACACAAACACACACACACACACACCCATATATGTACACGGGGCTCTCACGACGGTGATTTAATAGCGCAATAGTAGATGTTAAACCACACACGACATGTGTGAAGCCCGACTTACTGAAGTCACATACTTAAGCCCAACATACGAGTCATAAACCCCTCACCCACCGGCTGAGTAAGACAGAAATGAGTAACAATTATTGGGGGCCAATCAGAGACTTAGTGGATAGTCACCTTGATTGGCACTGGTCAATCACGACAGCTCTCCACGCCTGAACAGGGTTTGCCAGACCCCGCCCCCATCCACCCACCCAAAGCAGCACATGACTGAGACATTTACAGTGGCACCAGAGCCGCACTGCCACCCTCGGAGGGACTCTGCCCCCCCCCCACTGGCACCAAAACACCTTTGTGTCATTTTGCTCCGAGTGCGGGAACACCTACTCTCACGCTTCTCTTCACGCCCTCTTCTTATCCATTGCTGTTCTGTCTCTTCCACTTCCTTTTTTCTCATATTTCGCTTCCTTATCATCTCTCTCTAATGCCTTCCTCACTTCTGCTTTTCGTTCTTTTTCTCTAGCATCTTACCGTTTTTCTCCTCATCTTTCGTTCTGGTCCCTAATAACGTTCATCCTGCTCCTTTCTCTGTCCCTCCTCCTCACAACCATTATGCATCCCAGCTTGGAAAACGTAGGATTGTGTGTGTCCAACAGTGGAGTGTGTTGTGGTGGTGTGGTGGGGGGGGGGACATGTCGATCGCGTTGTCTGATGGGCTAATTGTCCAATTAGTGTTTGAATTAACCGGGTCATTTATAATTTGTCTCAAGACGTTACATGGCCGGGTGTAAGGTGTCTAGCAGGTGTAAGTGCGTATTTGCGGAACAATTATCTTCTTAAATCCACTGCGCCTGTAAAGTATAGGCGCAGATTATACGTATATAAATAAGTATATCTAGCTATTACTATATCAAGACATTATACTAGATATATATGATAATATAGTATATATATATATATATTACATATTAACATAGTGAATCTCTGTAATGACTAGTGCGTTTGGATTGCATCCTAGACGTAATGATTTTCAGATCATATGATACATGGTGCAAATACAACTAATAATTTGAAGTCAATGGACGCAACATGCAATATAAGTCAATTGGGTCAAGACAATGTCGCCCAAACTAGAAACAAAAATACTTAAGAACTTTATTTGAGAAAGAAGAGCTGTTTACTAAAATTAATTAAAGACGAATAAGAACGGGAATAATTAAAAATATCAGTTTCATCAACTCATGCAATAAATAGGTACGCAAAAAGTAAGGAAAAACACAGTTATGATGGAGTTCAATGTGTAAGGCAAAGCGCAGACCACTAAATGTAGGTTCTTCTAATATAACGGAAAGCATTAAGGAAACGATGTGGGCCATCACTATGTGGTAGAGAAAAATTGACTTAGTTAGTTTGTTACTTGGAAAAAGGGATATTAAATGAGTTATTAAATAATTAAGCCCACAAGCCGCCCAGGGCAGCGCGCAAGCGGCCCATAAAAAAGAATGGTAAACAATTGTTTAAGTATGTACCTAGTCTTGCCACAATTTAAATAATTATTTAAGTCGAGCAGGAATCCAGGAATCACTGACGGGGTTGCTATGTGTGTGGCCGATGTTGAGAATATTAGCTATCAATCTGATCCCAAAAGCAATTCATTTACAAATTACACTAGAGCGGGTATACAAATATACATACATACTTATATTTATAATATATATATATTATAATATATATATTAGTATATATACAATTTATAATATATATATATATATAGAATTATTTATATATAATATATATATGGAGAGAGAGAGCACAAGGCCTCCAGCTCCCTAATTATCGAGTGGCAACATCTTTGCCCTGCTCATTATGCAGATGGCACCCCTTCATTTGACACAGCAAAAACACCTGATTATGTCTTTTTTCTTGGCAAGTAAACAGATACCATTCACACCCTTCTGAGCGGCACCAGCCGATCGAGTCCCCGGGTAATTAACCGTATGTTCTGAATACGACATAGCCTTGCGTAGGTCTAATTTCCCCATGACACATGAAACGCTCTAATTACCCGAGGATACTAATTACTGTCAGTTATCCGAGACGGCAACATTAAATTAACGCGGTGTCCTAGCAATTTTGACGTAGCCTTATCGTCCCGAATTAATTAAACGTAGCCGATGTGTCCGGATAAATTAAAGGTAGGCCGTTAAATTAACGGTATTAGAAACACGTACAAAGTCCTGAGGTAATTAGACCGTACGCCTGGTGTCCGCAGGGTAATTAAGACATGTGTTTTCGAAGGGAGATTGCACTGCCAACCATGTCGGCGACTGTCGTACCTCCGTTGTTGGCACTGGTCTCCAGTGTTGGCACTGTGTCTCCAGTGTCTTGGTCACTGTTGTCTCTAAGTGTGTGGCACTGTACCATCCAGTATCAACACCATACCTCCAATAGCAACACCATAACCTCCATTAACCAGACACCAGTCCATACCAGACAACCACTCGAACATTCACACACATAAACATATTCCCCAACCTAGTACACATCTGTATCAAACCCATACAACACCTCCGTTAAACCATACAGTATCGACACGTTGTCTACCACCATGTGAATAGCATGCTTTCATGGGGGAAGAAAATTCTAAATCATAATTTAAATAAAAATATCCGCTACTAAACGACAGACTAAACAGGGAAGCATTGTTGTGCGTCATACTGCATTAGAACTTAATACCTAACAAGTTAGGAGGGAACCGCTTCAGCTAATTGCACAGGTAATTAGTTGTTAATACAGGCGAATTTGTTGCTTTCAGAAAATTGCAATTAAAGGAGTACTGTTGTTGAAACCCATTTTTCCCCTCCCTCTCTCGGGGTAAAATGTGTTGGCAGTATGTCAGTTTATTTATGTATGGGGATTGAGCGAGTTAATAATGCTCTGTAGAACACTGATGTTGGAGTAGTCTGTTGGTTTTTCTGGGTATTCTGTGTGTGTGTGTGGTGTGTGTGTGAGGTGTGTGTGTGTGTGTGTGGTGTGTGTGTGTGTGTGTGTGTGTGTGTGTGTGTGTGTGTGTGTGTTGTATGTGTTCCACCTATGCGAGGTTGACTCTGTGTTTGGTCCCGTTCTCAACTGTCAATCAACTGGTGTAACATATTCTGAAGGCCTACTGTGGGCTCTATCATATACCGTACCATTTTGAAACTGGTTATGCTGAAGTCCGCCTCCACCACATCAACGCCTAATAGCATTCCATCTGTTAAACTACCGTCTCGTACACTAAAAAAAAAGTTCTTATCTATACGGTGCTCCCTGTGGCTCAGGCCTGGGTAGCTTAGTTTCTCCACCGTGTGTCCCCTGTGTTCCGGTGTTTCACCAGTGCTTGAATAGTTAATATCGCTGGCTACCCATGTCAATATCCCCTGTAAACGATTTTGTAGGTAGTGATCATAGCTCGCCCTTCTCTTGTCGTGTCCTCAGTGTCTAATGAGAGGTGTGTGTGTGTGTGATGTACACAATGGTACTTGTATATGTGTACATGTATGTTACATACAAAGCGAGATTGAATGATCAGCGCATTTGTGTTAAATGTTGTGTAGAAGGTGCGGGTATATGTGATATATTATGTGATGCTGTATATATTGTATGTATGTATATAGTGCGACCAAACCCGCTGGAAGTGGGATATAGAGGTTTTGGATGTATAAAAAACCGAATACAACCGAGGAGTGGAAAGTGGCGTGGAGAAACCGACCGATTATTCAGAAATGATCAGCATACAGGCCATAGTTGGATAATCAGGCCGAATCAGCCCTGTTATCGTGCAGTGATAGGCGCGCTCCCCCCTCGTTCCCTCCAGCCCCATGCCTGGTGTTTCGGGGTTTTGTGTGGTAATATTCTCGTCTGGCAACGTTCTTGTTGTGTTATTCGCAGAGGCAACAATCCCTTAAGATAGGCTAATGCCATTCAAATGAGATGGATGAGCCACGACCTGTAATGAATTTGATGGCGGGTCATGGCTGATAGCATTGATGGAGGTGCAGGGCGGGTGAGTGATAAGCATATTTCTGATGTTTATCCTCTTGTGGTCCTGAGGGGTGAGCTGTTCTCTTGGCTTCTCTCTCTTGTCCTTCTCTCTACTTCCTCCTCCGTCATCTCTCTTCTCGCCTCTCTATCTAGCTCTCGCTCTCTCACTCTTTCTCTTCTCCCCTTCATCTCCTCTCTCTCTCTCTCTCTATCTCGCCTCTCTCTCTCGCTCTCTGTCCCTCTCGCTCATCCTGCCTATTCTCCTCTATATATCTCTTCTCTCTCCTCTATTTTCTCCTGGGACCCCTCTCACCTCGATCTCCCTCGCTTACTCTACTCCCTGGTCTCTCTCTTCTCTCTCTGTCTACTTACGCCCACCTCTCTGTCTATCATCTATCTATCTCTCTCCTCTCTCCTGCTCCTCTCTCTCTCTCTCTTATCTATCTATCTATCTCTCTCTCCATTCTCTATCAAACACAAACATCCAATTTGTTCATAGCACGACAGCTTTCGCAAGCATAATATATACTATATATATTTAATATATATATAGTATATATATAGATCTATATATAATATATATATAGATATATATATATTTATATGTTAGATATATATGCATGCATGCTTGCATGATTAGTATCACCATAGGAAAAATTTAAGAAAATCCCCGTGCGATTTAACGTTTCATTTTGCTATGTGTATACTTATGGCGTAATGAATCAATTGATTTGTTAATTACCCTTGCACATACTGCTATCAACACGGGTGGAACTATAAACCATTTTTTTGAGAACGGGAGTCCTGACCTCACTTGCTCACACGTGTATCAAAAAAAGCCGTCAACCACATTTGAAAAAAAGGAGAATAAGGGTCTGAGCGCTTTCGAATTGTTTCCAATCCTTTGTGAGTATACATATAGAGGAAAACAGTATCAAGGGATATAATGATGTGATATTGGAGTGCCACTAGGGGCTCTTTAGGGCCACTAGTGTCTCTGGAGGGCCACTAGGGCCTCTGGAGTCCTACTAGTGCCTCTGGAGTCCCACTAGTGCCTCTGGAGTGCCACTAGTGCCTCTGGAGTCCCACTAGTGCCACTGGAGTTCCATTGGAATGGCACTAGTGCGTCTGGAATGCCACTAGTGCCTCTGGAATGCCACTAGTGCCTCTGGAGTGCCACTAGTGCCACTGGAGTGCCATTGGAATGCCACTAGTGCCTCTGGAGTGCCACTAGTGCCTCTGAAGTGCCACTAGTGCCTCTGGAGTGCCGCTAGTTCCTCTGGAGTGCCACTGGAGTGCCTCTGGAGTGCCACTAGTGCTTTTGGAGTGCCACTAGTTCCTCTGGAGTGCCACTAGTTCCTCTGGAGTGCCATTAGTGCCTCTGGAGTGCCACTATTGCCTCTGGAGTGCCACTATTGCCTCTGGAGTGCTGCACGTGATGAAGAAGGGTTATATAAAATCCCCTTTTAACGGAATGGTATTCACCAAATTATTATGAGGCCATTTACGAAACCTGTGCATCTTTCATCGATCATGGCGGATTAAGCTGTATTTATTGAACATTGCATGAGCTTGGAAACGTTGCAAGAGTGTCCTAGAACTATATGGGACACTATTCAATATCTCCCGACGTTTTGAACTCTTAAACTTGTTCATTAAAATGCAAATGAAGTCACAGTCATTGAGGAGAGATGTACCGGTTTCGTCAGTGCTGCGCCGTCGTTAATGCTACGCACTAAACCAGGCCATTAGCGGTTGCTAATAAGTCTGTTGCGGTTTCGACCCGAGCCAAGACTGCAGGTAACGCGTCGTGATACCAACTAGCCAACGTTGCAAACTTGCATTGTTCAACACTTGCAACAATAGTGTCATGTACGACAAATTAAAATAAGTAACATAATTACAGCTATCAATTACCGCCGCAAACTCATTAGGGTTCAACAAATGGAAATATGAATCGAGTGCAGTTATGATATAGTCCGCATGGGTTGGCCCGCCCCGCCCATGACTGGGCACCCTGGGTTTGTGGGCTGGGACTGGAGGAAGAGGAGGAGGAGGACAAGGAAGAAAGGATGTAGAGGAGGAATGGAGGAATGGGAAAGGAGGAGAGACGGGGCTGTGGTACTGCATGATAATATGTTCCATGTCTTGGTCAATTTGTTGTATTTTCTCCTTTATTTTGCAGGTAATGTTGAGCCTCGTGGATGGAGAAAAGGAGGGTGTGAGTACCGCATGGGAGAGTGTGTCACTCTCTCTCTCTCTCTCTGATTGAGAGAGAGTGAGAGACAGAGAGACAGAGAGAGAGCTTAGTAACAGGTAATTCCGCGTGGACGTTGTGTCTGTGTTGTGTAACCGTTCAGTGTTCATTAATCAGAGCTGTTGTACCAGTCATTTGTTATTCATAATGACACTGTTTATACATTAGTTATTCAACTTACAAGTGTTCGTGTGTGTGTGTGTGTGTGTGTGTGTGTGTGTGTGTGTGTGTGTGTGTGTGTGTGTGTGTGTGTGTGTGTGTGTGTGTGTGTGTTCATATGTAGCCGTGCTTGCTCACCTAGATGTCCTGAAAAGCATGGAGAACTAGCTCTCAATCCCTGCCCAAACGTTTTGACATGCAAGGACACTTTGTATGCCCACTCTGCCACTACTCTCCCCTCCAACCCCCCCCCCCCTCCCCACTCTCCCACTCCCTCCCTCTCAGTCTGAGGCTCCAGTTTCATTGTATCTTCGCCCTTACGTCGCTAACTGCTACGGTGAACTGTGTTACTGTCAGGGGGCCTCATTTCACCGTCCAGCTATCGGTATTTCACGCCCAGCCGCTCTTATTCTGGCTTTGTTTCACAGTTGATCTTTATGTCTCACTGTTCAGTATACAGTCCCTTCTACGGTGCGCCGCGCGTCGTTCTGGGGTAGGATACCACAGTGGTTTCACTGTCTTCATAGTTGCGTTTCGCCGTCATGTTTACAGTTGCTTTTCACTGTTTTCTTCACAGTTGCGTTTCACTGTCCTCTTCAATGTCCTCTACTGTTCTCTTTTTGAGGGCTCTTCCCTATGTAAAGCCGTTCTCCGCTCTCTGTTCGACCGCTTGAGAACTACTTTGCTCAACTAATTTGCGTTTCTCCAAGTGCTCATTTCCCTCTGTATGGGTTCTGTTTTCCTCTTTTTAGGAAACTGACTCGCTCCCCTTTTTTAGCACTCTTTTAAGCTCTGTTTGAGCGCTATTTTGCCTTCGTTTTTGAATACGCCTTCGGCCTGTGTTTGAGCGCCTCTTCACCCTCTGCTCAAGCGATCTCTCTCTCTGCTTTCTGTTTGCGCGTTATTCTGTGCTCTCATCCGAGCTCTGTTTTGAGCGTTTCTCCGTCCTTTAAGCGCTCATCCATCCTCTGTTTGAGCGCGTCTTCTCCCTCTAAGCGCTCCTGAGGGCTCTCACACGTTGGGAGTCCCCCCGCTACACGCTTAATCGCAGACAATTAATCAGGAATTCTATTCTATTTTTTTCTCATCCAGTCGTGCAATATATTGCCTATCAAGCCTTCTGTCGTTCGCAACATCTTATCTAGGCTCGACTGTGTATAAGCAACAGACCAGTCAGTCAGTCAGTCAGTCGCTTCTGTGTCCTATTACATTTGCCTATTTACTATTCCAGTCTTCCCTACTGCGCGCCATGTTCATTATCAAAAAATTGTACCGTCCAATTCCTTTCTTTGGAATTCTTCTCTTTGTCTATTCTATACGTTTGTTGTCGTGTTGTTTTAATTTCACTGTGCAGTCGTCACAATTTCACTGTGCAGTCGTTACAATTTCACTGTGCAGTCGCCACAATTTCACTGTGCAGTCGTCACAATTTCACTGTGCAGTCGTCACAATTTCACTGTGCAGTCGTTACAATTTCACTGTGCAGTCGTTACAATTTCACTGTGCAGTCGTTACAATTTCACTGTGCAGTCGTCACAATTTCACTGTGCAGTCGTTACAATTTCACTGTGCAGTCGTCACAATTTCACTGTGCAGTCGTGACAATTTCGTCCTGTTTCCTCTCTGTTACATGGACCGTTGGGTTCCACAGCTGTCTCTCAATTTCACAGTCTCTTCAGAGGGTGACCTAACCTAACCTAACCTAACCTAACCTAACCTAACCTAACCTAACCTAATGACTCCTTCAATGCCTTCTTCACAAACTCCATTTTGCCTAACAATCTCCCCCCTCATGTTTCTCCGGCTTCTCCCCCCTCCCCCTCCCCAACTACCCTCTCCCCTCTAATCAACAACAACCAAAACGGCATCCCTATTTCCCTATCCTAACCCCCTACCCCTACCCCTACAAATTCTCCCTAGGCTTCCCCCTCTTCCTCCTACTGCTTCTAAGTCATTTCTTCTCCTCTCCTACCCCCTACCCTTCCCCCCTACCCCCACACAACCCACGTTTTTGTTAAGTAAGTTTAAGTGTTGTTCAAGACTATTAATATCATGCCAATGTATTCTTGCTTGCAAGAACTTTTGTACTGTAGCAGCTCGTGTTGAAACGTGGTCCAAGAAGTTGGTATATTATGACGTGAATGTGAATGTGAATGTGAATGTGAATGTGAAGCTGGAGCCATCTGTGAGGTACGAGGTGGAGTTGAAACCATCTTTGAGGTACGATGAGTAGCTGGAACCATCTGTTGGTCTGAGACGTCACATGCTTGTTAATGGGACAAGCCTCAGATGGAACTGAGACGAGGAATGAATGATGACTGACAGGCCGGCTTCTGTTGTAATAATCGTCCACCCCTTCTCTCTCTCTCTCTCTCTCTCTCTATTGTTTACCCTTGTCCTCTTTCACACTCCTCCCCTCCCACACCTGAGCTGTCTTTCCTTCTACCTTCGCCAGCCTTCCCTCCCACCCTGGGTCTCCCCTATGACCTTCAATAGGAAGCTAATAAGATTCACTCAGCACCAAGGCTATCCAACTTCTGCTGCTCTTCATTTCCCTTGCCCCCCCCCCTCTCTCTCTCTCTCTCTCTCTCTCTCTCTCTCTCTCTCTCTCTCTCTCTCTCTCTCTCTCTCACATTCCCCTTGGTACACCTCCCTCACTTCAGGCATCACCGGCACCAGTCACGCAGGTGCCTCCCCCCCTCCCCCCTCTCTCTCTCTCTCTCCTCTCCCTTCTCTCTTTACTATTGTTTCCCTCTCATTCCTTCCTTCGTTCTCCCTTCGTATTGTGTTTCTTCAATGAAAATTTTGATTTGTAGTTCGGTGTCATTTGGAGTCATGGTGGCATGCCCCTGGTGGCATGCCCCCTGTGGCATGCCCCTGGTGTCATGCCCATGGTGTCATGCCCCTGGTGTCATGCCCCCTGGTGTCATGCCCCTGGTGTCATGCCCCCTGGTGTCATGCCCCTGGTGTCATGCCCCTGGTGTCATGCTTCTGGTGGCATGAGTTTCACTACTATTAAGAGGTTAAGGTCGTCCCTTCATCACCTGGGTACAGACCAATGTTGTTGTGGGGGGGGGGACCGGGTTGTGAGGGGGTCGACGGGGAGGAGTTACCGGGTTGTGGGTATTATTGGGTTGTGGTGGAGATTTTACCTGTTGTGATAGGGATTTTTCGCATGCGATAAGGAATTTATGGAATTCATTTGAACCATGTGTATAACCATATGTATAACCCTTCTGGGTGTTCTTCCGGATGTTCAAGAGAACATTATATGTTTAACTTCCATATTATGTTCTTCGGTTATCCCTTCTTCTGCACCCGTCTCTTATTTGTGAGGATTACGAACGGGAAGAGGTGGATGGCGAGTGGTACAGATATATATATGAGAGAGAGAGAGAGAGAGAGAGAGAGAGAGAGAGAGAGGAGAGAGACAGGAGAGAGAGAGTAGGTAGGTAAGTGAACACAACCATACACCACGTGAGCCGGCCCTGTTCAACAATGCCCTCGTGAGCTGGCCCTCTTCTCTCTGGCTACCAGGGTCCACATGTGGTGTTAAAGCCCAGCCCTTTTCAGCAAGAAGACGCGTATGTCAGAGACGGCATTCTTCCCGCCCTGCTCTCTCTCAACGCCCCCTTCACCTGCAGGTTTTCAAATGGTTAAAATCCCTTGAATTTGTAAAATATTGAGCGCGATTTTTGCTGTGAGGGGGCGGGGCATTGGTGTGCATGGCTTTCGTGTTCCTTACTCATATCTCTAGGCCTACCTGGCCTACACAGCCTACTCACCTATAGGCCTGCCTGGCCTACTCGCCTCTAGAGACTATACGAGTCTTAATGGGTTTTGGGTCCCATGTGTGAAGATGGTTTTAAAGTAGAGTGTTTCATATCTTTTTGGTTTAATCTATAGCCCCCAGCTGTCACCATCTGTAGCTCCAGCTGTCACCATCACACTAACCCCAGCTGTCACCATCACACTAACCCCAGCTGTCACCATCACACTAA
>WNGS01164437.1:6372386-6388173 GCA_020271785.1 Procambarus virginalis
GACCCCCACACACAGAGTGAAATTTGCAAGCACTCAGTATTTTAGAGCAAGACTAGTTCGTATTACCGCACAGGATGTGGTAACGGAGAAAGGCGGACGAAACTGAGCCTACAAGGCCTAGAAGGAGACAATTTAGAGAAAAGTGTCGACAAGCGGATAGTTAAGGCGCCTTTGTTAGTGGAATTAAGGTAAGAAAACTTACATCATTAATATAGCTCACATTATATTACAAACTTCTAAATACTTACCTTCGCCTGTAGCTTTTCATTTTATATATACATACCCCAGAAAAAAATTACCGAAATGTCAATTTAAGGAAAATTGACAGAATTGAGAATGAGGAAATTATGAATGGCAATAGACCGAGAGGATGTGATCGCTTGACACACACATGAGTTATAAAGATGGGACTCTGGACAATGGGTTTTCGTGGGATCTGAAGCCAACTCCATACAAAATGTTATTTGCATATATAATAAGTGATGTGAAGATCTCACATCATTGCAGTAGACGACACAGCTCGAAAAGTTTAATCTACACACACACACACACACACACACACACACACACACACACACACACACACACACACACACACACACACACACACACACACACACACATGCACGCACGCACATGCAGGGGGAAATACTGTCACTCAGTGTACGTTCAACAATCAATATGAACTCTAGGAAGAAGCAGTGAAGACTCATTCACACAACAGGTTCCAGAGCTAAGAGGCGGGTCCCAAGAACTATAGCTCACCTTCCCCCAAAGACAAGAAAGAACACAACCAATAAGACCACACACATCCTCAGAAGGACGTGAATAGTAAACTCCATTGTGCCTGTTTGACACGAACTCAAAGAACACCTTAATCCTCCTCCAAAGTCGTCTCTACTGACTCAATGTATGACAAAATCCAATAGGACAATGACATGGGCACGAACCTGCGACCTTGTCATTGCCAAGTCGCATACTCTACCAGACACAAGGTCCGCGCCCACCCTCACAGCCCTAGTGGACCTCCTCATTGATCATTACGTTAATCTTATTTCTCTGTGAATATATGTGTATCTTAAAAGCATCCGAGTCAAGAGAGCGAAAGTGCGCGAAAGGTGCTTGGTGATCGCGGGCATAGGATGGCATACGGGCTGGCGCAATTAGCCCTCCCTTTGTTCACGGCGTGAGTGGCGGGAAAGCCCAGAATGGAGCCTGAATACCAAATCAGGCGCCGTTGAATGAGGGGTAAATAAGCTGTGAATTCTGCCCCCCGGTGGTGAAAAGAGGGGAAAATTGAGAGAGAATGTAAGAATGATGCTCAGGAATGAAGGGCTAGAGAGGGTTGGAGAAAGAAGAGGAATTGGAGTAATGGCGGATAGGACAATGGGTACCAGGACGTGAAGGGAATGTGTTGTGTTGGGCGTGTGGGGGGTGTCTTCCTAGGGCAGCTGGGTGTAGTGTGGGTGGAACGTGTCCAGGGGAACAGCTGGGTGTAGTGTGGGTGGAACGTGTCGAGGGAGACAGCTGGGTGTAGTGTGGGTGGAACGTGTCGAGGGGAGTTGGGGTATGATAACTAACATGATAACAGTGATATTTCTGTAATATGCACTAGAAATTTAATTTCTTTGTGGGAGATACCCTGGTGGCCTGGGTTCGAATCCTATGTGGAGTCATAGAGTTAAAGTGATTATATATATAATTGACATATATATATGGGTGTTCGCACCTGCTGCTTTTCTATAGCAATTTATTACGCTACAGCAGCGCAGTGGTATCGCAGTTGTTTCACAAGCAACAGATCTTGAATTCGATTCCCTTATCAAGACGGACACGTTTGGGCGCGTTTCCTTTCACCTGATGTCTCCCACCTGGGGGATTTAGGGTCCTGTTGTAGGATGCATCCTGTGCGGAAAGGCTGATTAAGTGAGTTGGAAATAAACACCGATTCTCAAGGGCCATTAGATCGTCATCCGTTTTCGCTGTTCATGTGTTCGGATGACATTGGTTGAGAAGCTATTCTGCCTGAAATGTGCGCAGAAGCCTAGGCCACAGGGTCAGCAGTGGAGAACCCCCAGGTGACGGGGTCAGCAGTAGAGAACCCCCAGGTGACGGGGTCAGCAGTGGAGAACCCCCAGGTGACGGGGTCAGCAGTGGAGAACCCCCAGGTGACGGGGTCAGCAGTGGAGAACCCCCAGGTGACGGGGTCAGCAGTGGAGAACCCCCAGGTGACGGGGTCAGCAGTGGAGAACCCCAGGTGACGGGGTCAGCAGTGGAGAACCCCCAGGTGACGGGGTCAGCAGTGGAGAACCCCCAGGTGACGGGGTCAGCAGTGGAGAACCCCCAGGTGACGGGGTCAGCAGTGGAGAACCCCCAGGTGACGGGGTCAGCAGTGGAGAACCCCTAAATCACAGGGTCAGCAGTGGAGAACCCCCAGGTGACGGGGTCAGCAGTGGAGAACCCCCAGGTGACGGGGTCAGCAGTGGAGTCAGCCACCCCGTGGTTTCAGCGCCCCAGCCAAGGTGTAGAAATTGTCAGAGTTGCACAGTGCTGTTGGACTTCACCATTGAACATTCCATCTGCAGTTGAGTGGAAATTACTTTTTTTCTGTTCGACCTAGGAAGACCTGTTTCGAGTTTTATCACTATAATAAAGGCGTAGAATTCGATTTTAATTGCTTTTGACAGTTTTAAGAATTTTTCAACATGATAGCTGTATTTTTTTTCGGGGGGGAGGAGGAGGTTTTGAGTGCTAACACAGCCGCTCTTGAGAGCTTTCCAGTGCTCCTGAGAGCTTTCCCCCTGTCCCTGAGAGCTTCCCCCTGTCCCTGAGAGCTTTCCCTTGTCCCTGAGAGCTTTCCCTTGTCCCTGAGAGCTTTCCCTGTCTCCTGAGAGCATTCCCTTGTCCGTGAGAGCATTCTCTTGTCCCTGAGAGCTTCCCCCTGCTCCGGAGAGCCCAGGGCCTGGCCCAAGCGCCTGCTGGGGGGGCGTCAAAGACCTGATCAGGAGACACAAGAGCCCTAACGACGACGAAGGGCTGCTTCATCATCGGTCACCCTAGGGAGTACCCAGGTGATGACTTCCTGCTAGCCCGCCCTCCATCCTTCCTGTCTCTCTCGTCTACTGTCTCTCTCATCTACTGTCTCTCCCGTCTACTGTCTCTCCCGTCTACTGTCTCTCCCGTCTACTGTCTCTCTCATCTACTGTCTCTCTCATCTACTGTCTCTCCCGTCTACTGTCTCTCTCATCTACTGTCTCTCTCATCTACTGTCTCTCTCATCTACTGTCTCTCTCATCTACTGTCTCTCTCGTCTACTGTCTCTCTCATCTACTGTCTCTCTCATCTACTGTCTCTCTCATCTACTGTCTCTCTCATCTACTGTCTCTCTCATCTACTGTCTCTCTCATCTACTGTCTCTCTCGTCTACTGTCTCTCTTATCTACTGTCTCTCTCATCTACTGTCTCTCTCATCTACTGTCTCTCTCGTCTACTGTCTCTCTCATCTACTGTCTCTCTCATCTACTGTCTCTCATCTACTGTCTCTCATCTACTGTCTCTCTCATCTACTGTCTCTCTCATCTACTGTCTCTCTCGTCTACTGCCCTCCCGTCTACTGTCTCTCCCGTCTACTGCCTCTCCCGTCTACTGCCTCTTCCGTCTACTGCCTCTTCCGTCTACTGCCTCTTCCGTCTACTGCCTCTCCCGTCTACTGCCTCTTCCGTCTACTGCCTCTTCCGTCTACTGCCTCTTCCGTCTACTGCCTCTACCGTCTACTGCCTCTCCCGTCTACTGCCTCTTCCGTCTACTGCCTCTCCCGTCTACTGTCTCTCCCGTCTACTGCCTCTCCCTTCCTCCTTCACTCCTCTGTCTACCTGCCAGTGTGTGACGTGTTCTCGTACCTGTCGCGTATTTGCGTATTCTATCTTTCCGTTCTTCTATCCTGTTCTTCTCTCTCTCATCCGCTCCGTCTCCTCCTTCCCACGTTCTTATTGTATTTTCTATCCCTTATGCCTTGTGTTAGTATCTCTCTTCCATTCCTCGACTTACCTATCCCCCTTCCTTCGTCCCTATTCCAAACTATTCCTTCCCTTCGTCTACCCCCTCCCCTATCTTATCGACTACCCCACCCCTTCTCCCCCCCTTCAACCCCCTACCCTCCCTCTGTCCTTCCCCACCTACCCCCCCTATCCCTCCCCACCTACCCCCCCTATCCCTTCCCCACCTACCCCCCCTATCCCTCATCCTCTCCATCTTTCATTTGCTCAACTTGCAACAATTCTCAATAACTTTTTTTTTATCTGCGACGATTGATAGCGAGACGGCGATATGGTTGAGTGCACTTTATGCACGCTCAAGTGGCCAGTTGTGGCAGACTTTGTGCACGTTCAAGTGGCCTGTTGTGGAAGCGGCGAGTATAGCCGGGCTGAGCGAGCCACATGGCCGGTTATTTTGAAATTAACCAAGACACGCCGACCCAAGTTATCCAATTTCCCGGCCTACTCGCTAATATCCGGCCCACCACACCAAAATTTGTCGTAATCACCTGCCTTATATTTCCTTAAATATCCGCTGTTGTTCGGCGATTATGAGAGTGAAGGGAGCCTTGGAGGGAGGGAGGGAGGAGAGAGGGAAGGAGGGAGTAGAAGGAGGAAGGAGAGAAGGAGAAGGGAGGTAAGAGGAAGGGAAGGAGGAAGGTAGAAGGAGGAGGTAAGAAGAAGGGAAGGAGGAAGGTAGGAGGAGGGAGAGAATGAGGGAGGGAAAGAGAGAGGTAGAGGGAAGGAGTGAGGTAGGAGGAGGGAGAGAGGGGAGGAGGGAGATAGAATGAGGGAGGGAAAGGGAGGGAGGTAGATGGGGGGGGGTAGTATGAGAGAGGGAGCGACGGTAGCCATTGGGCAGGGGAGTGGGACAGTAAGGCTCAATTAAGCGTTGAATAGAACCCAAATATCACCTCAATGGCATCCTGATGGAATTCCTCGACTTCCATAGCGGTCATCATAGGGTATTATGAACGTGTTTCGGGGGATGAGAGGCCCTTCTGACACGAGTTATCAAGGGTCACTCATACATATTCTTGCTGTGAGATAATCGACCTTAATCAAGCTGGTCCTGGAGCCATTCTTGCACAGGGGATTTACTACAGAGGCCGTAGACAGAAGGGATTAAATGACCTCAGAGTCATAAGACCGGTGAGAAAGGCTTTGTCTAATCGGAATTCAGCCCCTAGCGCCAAGGGCCGCGTGTAANTGATGCTACTTGGTGTGGTGATGGCACTTGGTGTGTGATGGCACTTGGTGTGGTGATGGCACTTGTGGTGGTGATGGCACTTGGTGTGGTGATGCTACTTGGTGTGGTGATGCTACTTGGTGTGGTGATGCACTTGGTGTGGTGATGCTACTTGGTGTGGTGATGGCACTTGGTGGGTGTGATGGCACTTGGTGTGGTGATGGCACTTGGTGTGGTGATGGTACTTGGTGTGGTGATGGCACTTGGTGTGGTGATTGTACTTGGTGTGGTGATGGCACTTGGTGTGGTGATGGCACTTGGTGTGGTGATGGCACTTGGTGTGGTGATGGCACTTGGTGTGGTGATGGCACTTGGTGTGGTGATGGCACTTGGTGTGGTATGGCCTTGGTGTGGTGATGCACTTGGTGGGGTGATGGCACTTGGTGTGGTGATGGCACTTGGTGTGGTATGGCACTTGGTGGTGGTGATGGCACTTGGTGTGGTAATGGCACTTGGTGGGGTGATGGCACTTGGTGTGGTGATGGTACTTGGTGTGGTGATGGCACTTGGTGTGGTAATGGCACTTGGTGTGGTGATGGCACTTGGTGGGTGATGGCACTTGGTGGAGTGATGGCACTTGGTGTGGTGATGGCACTTGGTGGAGTGATGGCACTTGGTGTGGTGATGGCACTTGGTGTGGTGATGGCACTGGTGGTGGTGATGGCAATTGGTGTGGTAATGGCACTTGGTGTGGTGATGGCACTTGGTGGGGTGATGGCACTTGGTGGGTGATGGCACTTGGTGTGGTGATGGCACTTTGTGTGGTGATGGCACTTGGTGTGGTGATGGCACACGCCAAGTGGTAGAGAGTACATTTACGGATTGTCTTATAAACATTGTATTAAGTTAAATATTTGGGTGTTGGTGTATTTTTTACGAGTAGGATGAAGGATACTAGGATGTATGCGCTGTTTTTATGAGTAATAAAACTATTGTAGTTTGCTTCAAGATATGCCTTGCAAGGACATAATATTTAACACACACAGAATTTCCATTATCGTGATGTACTAAATGAACAAATGACTGCAGCGCATATGAGAACATCCAAAGCACAGGTTCGATCCCCTATCACAGCCCCGGTGAGTTTGTTCATAATAGCGCTGTGTCTACTTCTTTTTATTAAAATTCAGTTGTTCTTTGTTGTTATTTGAGATTCAGCTACTTAGAACAAAAGTTCTAAAGTAGCACGGGCTATGGTGAGCCCGTAGTGGACTTACCTGGCACAGGAGCGGGACTGTAACTTGAAAATTCACTGTTAGCATTGAAACTATTGCACGTCTTATCAAATACATGTTGCACAAGAGCTTCACAGGACCTCTCTCACTGCAACCAAGACAAGCTGCTCAATAACCCACCCAAGAAGTCGCGGTTCCGCCTGCAATCAACCCATCTACGATCATGGCAATAATACTTTTATTTTCTCGTTAGTTTGAATCTTTCTTTCACTTGGCTATTCCCCCCTTTTCCAGACGCAAAAAAAAGAGAGACCACCCTTGCCGGCCCCCACACGCAATACTGCTCTCACATTTAGCGAACGAGCGAGAGAGAGAGAGAGGGATGTGCCTACGTCCCCCATCTCCCCTTCTCTCTCTCTCTCTCTCTCTCTCTCTCTCTCTCTCTCTCTCTCTCTCTCTCTCTCTCTCTCTCTCTCTCTCTCTCTCTCTCTCTCGCCCTCCTCGACAAATCCAATCTAAAACTATTCGCTGTATCCATGATGGGGCTCTCACTTGCAGCTTCCCTCTCCTCGGTAGGCATCGTTCTTTACCCTGCTCTTGCTTTTATAGTCGTTGCTCGGACATTAGAGGCAGCCCTGCCAGCCCCCAGAGCCCAACCACACCCTCTGACCCCCCCCCCTCTTCCTTACTCTCTGCATCACATCAGTGCACAAGATTGATGTACGTTCCTTGTCTTCAATTTAAGCTTGTTGCAGTGTACTGCTTGTCATCAATGCAATGTTTGATGTTCTTGATGCTTGTTAGCTCTAGCTTGTGCTTCAGTATAGTACCTGGCACTGTGCTTCAGTATAGCACCTGGCACTGTGCTTCAGTATAGTGCCTGGTACTGTGCTTCAGTATAGCACCTGGCACTGTGCTTCAGTATAGCACCTGGCAGTGTGCTTCAGTATAATACTTGGCACTGTGCTTCAGTATAGCACCTGGCAGTGTGCTTCAGTATAATACTTGGCACTGTGCTTCAGTATAGTACCTGGCGCTGTGCTTCAGTATAGCACCTGGCAGTGTGCTTCAGTATAATACTTGGCACTGTGCTTCAGTATAGTACCTGGCAGTGTGCTTCAGTATAATACTTGGCACTGTGCTACAGTATAGTACCTGGCACTGTGCTTCAGTATAGTACCTGGCACTGTGCTTCAGTATAGTGCCTGGTACTGTGCTTCAGTATAGTACCTGGCACTGTGCTTCAGTATAATACTTGGCACTGTGCTTCAGTATAGTACCTGGCACTGTGCTTCAGTATAGCACCTGGCACTGTGCTTCCGTATAATACTTGGCACTGTGCTTCAGTATAGCACCTGGCAGTGTGCTTCAGTATAATACTTGGCACTGTGCTTCAGTATAGTACCTGGCACTGTGCTTCAGTATAGTATCTGGCACTGTGCTTCAGTATAGTACCTGGCACTGTGCTTCAGTACAATTCCCAGTCTGCACGTTCCCCCAACCACTTGGAACGGACGATAGAGCGACGGTCTCGCTTCATGCAGGTCGGCGTTCAATCCCCGACCGTCCACAAGTGGTTGGCCACCATTCCTTCCTTGCCCCCTCCCCCCCCTTCCCATCCCAAATCCTTATATCCTGACCCCTTTCCAATGCTATATAGTCGTAATGGATTGGCGCTATATCCTGATAGTACCAAGCAACAGCCTGGTGGACCAAACTCTCACAAGTCAAGCCTGGCCTCGGGCCGGGCTTGGGGAGTAGAAGAACTCCCAGAACCCCATCAAGCAGGTATCAAGCAGGTCCCCATTCTCCGTACCACTGCTCCCCTTGTAGTAGGGGGGGAGTAGAGGTAAAATTTCCTCCCCACTTTTCTAGTGGGGGGGGGGGTGTTACAGGGCATCATGGACCCAGCTTGAGAGGCAAGTGTGCTACATTTAAGCTTGAAGAAAGAACTATAAGGGTACAGCTTTTTCTGGGGTTTATTCCCGCTTATGAGACTTTCATTAGAGTGATGGATAGTTTAATTTCGACTATTCCACCACATGTGGAAAAAAAGTCCACATTGAAAAGGTTGATTTTCTGCATGACACATTAACTTGATTGTTGGCAGACTTTGATTCGCTGGAGTTTTTTTTGTTTTTTGTTTTTATTCTATCGTCCTGGTGTCCTTGTTCCATTGTGTGTGATTGTGTCGTTGTTAGTTCGTGTGTTCTTGTTCCATTTTGTGACGGTGTCGTTCTTAGATTGTGTGTATTTGTTCAATTGTGTTATGGTGTTATTGTTTTACCAAGTGTAATCATTCTTGGATGATGATTGGCTGTGCTGCTGTTTTTGCGATGATGATTGTAATGACAAAGAACCAAATACTCGTCAAGTCTAGGTCTATAAGGAACATGAACCGGTGATTGATTGCTTACAAAATTTTGTTATTTGAAAGGAAAAAATCCATGCAAAAATTACAGATGAAAAGCGAAGCAAAACGCACACTTATTCAGTATTATAAAAAAAAATCGGATTTGCGATGGATTGAAGATGGTAAAGAAGTCCGTATATTGCTTTTTCTCCTCTCTCCGTTTTCTCTCCCGAGGACGTAATCAGGTAAGTAAAATGATTCATCGCCAATCAGAGAGGACATTCAGAGTCTAATAAGAGCCTTGAGTCTCTAATTTACGAGGGAGGGAGGGCCGGGCAGTGCTGGAACGGGTCGAGGAGGGCCCAGACAGGCTGGAACGGAATGGGACGGGCTCAGATAGGCTGGAATGGAACGGAACAGAACGTGCCTGGCTCAGACAGGCTGGAACTCTGCTTTTGAATACAATGATCTGAATACTATGTATCGAATTGAGATGAGAGTGACTGGAATAAGCTGAGAAGGCTCTGAAAACGACAGTGGTCAACGAAATGTGTTTAAACGAAAAGGAACGAAAGGGGGCTTGAGAATGATCGACAGGGAAGGAATACGATCAATAAGACGCGATAGATAAACGAGACGATCAAAATACCAAGTGATTCGACATGTAGCCAAGAGTGAGACAAACATGGGCGTTGCTGTGTGTGTACACGCCCTGGGGGGAGGGGTGTGTGTGTGTGTGTGTGTACACTCAGGTGCTCAGTGTGTACACAGGTAATCACTGGACAAATAGCGTAGCTTTTTCTAGTGTATTAGCGAGACGGTGACAATTACAGTGACAATGACAATTCAACAGGAAGTATGTGACAAGGTTCACACCCCAACTCCAGTCTACACCTCGCCTTCTCCAGTGTATACGATACAAAACTGACTCTTGCCGCTATCGTGGACCCGCCAACTGCTTCCTTACCCCCCATCATCCCCCCACCACCGCCATCTAACCCCCCCCTTCCCCACCGCCAACTGCCCCCCTCCCCCCCCCCCCACCACCATCTGCTCCACGCCCCCTGTAACCTAACCAAACCACCGATGGGACTAATCGAGCTATGAGATATTCGTGTACTGTGCACTAATGTTGTACGGAAGGAATAGCTTGTAACAGGCGTGAGGATCGTTAGCTGTAACACGATACAAGGCCTTGTTACAAGGTCCGGTCAGAGGTATTTCAGGCCTAGTGGAGGTCATCTTGGTACCTATACCACCGGACACATACATACATACACACAAGGGGGCCGGTGGCCGAGCGGACAGCACGCTGGGCGCGTGATCCTGTGGTCCCGGGTTCGTTTCCGGGTGCCGGCGAGAAACAATGGGCAGAGTGTCTCACCCTATAGACTCCATACACAGTTTCAATGTAGATATGATAGAGTCCAGTAGGCTCAGGAACCTGTACACCAGTTGATTGACAGTTGAGAGGCGGGGCCAAAGAGCCAGAGCTCTTTGAGCACACACACACGGGGGACCTCGCGGATGAATGGACAGCGCTTGGATGTCGTAGTCCTAAAGGCCCGGGTTCGATTCCCGGTGGAGGCGGAAACAGATGGGTAGAGTTTCGTTCACCCTGATGCACCTGTTCAACTAGCAGTAAATAGGTGCCTGGTTGTTGGACAGCTGCTACGGGCTGAATATACGGGCTCACCATAGCCCGTGCTACTTGGAACTTTGTTCCAGGTAGCGAATCTTTAACAACAACATGCTACGGGCTGCTTCCTGGGTATGTATGTTTATATGTGTGTGTGTGTGTGTGTGTGTGTGTGTGTGTGTGTGTGGTGTGTGTGTGTGTGTGTGTGTGTGTGTGTGTGTGTGTGTGTTTTAGAAAGAAATATATGTAGTTGATATAATAAAGAAAACAGATTGGTTAGAAAGGCGGGATTCTGCAGACAAATAGTTAATACAAATAGTAAATATACACACTCAATCCTTCTTTCTCTGTCTCCCTCCCTCTCCCTCTCTCCCTCTCCCTCCCTTTCTCCCTCCCTCTCCCTCCCTCTCTCCCAGGGGCACCACCAGCAACTTCGCGGCTGGGAGGAGCCGTCAGCGGGTGTTGCAAGTCCCCAGATTTGCAATTTAAATTGTTTGAACATTTACTTCTGATTTCGCGTATTTGCAAATAAGTGCCAGGTGGCATTTTAGAAATTACCCACAATTGACTCAAAGTTAACGAAGAAAATGACTTGATTATAGAGAGGGGCTCTGGGGGAGGAATGCTGAACAAGCAGACTGTGATGGGCGTTGGGGGGACAATTTGTGGCCATATAATCCGAAGGGGGAGGGGGGAGTTTGTGGTATCGTATGAGGGGGGAATAGGGAAAAAACCTACGTACAGCCCATTTACCCATTTACCCATTCCCTCACCATGTTGCCACCCCCACTCTCCCTTGGGGAATTCCTTGGGTTTTGATAGGGAGGTCGAACCCTGGCGTTCTGAGGTCACCCCAGATGCCACTTAACCCACCTACGACCGAGCCGAATACCTCTGTCATGCTTAGTCCGGCCTGGGATCGAACTCAGGATCCTCTATTGTGAGTCGATAACGTGGCCAATTGCTATGCTGAGCAGAAGGGAAGGGAATTATCAAGGGAAAGCGCCAAGCCATTACGACTATATAGCACTGGGAAGGGGGTCAGAATAACGATTTGGGATGGGACGGGGGAATGAAAGGAATGGTGTCCAACCCCTCGGACGGTCGGGGATTGAACGCGGACCTGCACGAAACGAGACCGTCGCCCTACCGCGAGCACTGAAATGTAAAATTGTCGTCTCTTTGCGGTTGGTAGAGACGACACAAGCGACAGACGCTAACTCAGCGGTCTCCTTTCCCTTCTGTGGCCGGGGTTCCGGGCCTCTGGACACACAGCCGACTAACAATCGACAAACAACCATTGGACCATCACCAAACGACTCTGACGACCCCAAATTGTCCAGATGTCGGCGGCGCGATGTCGAAGGAAGGCGGTTCGTTAACTCTGCATTTTCTCGTCCAAATTTTGACTTCAATCAATGCACGAAGGGAGAAGATGGTGGTAGTGGCGGGTGATGGTGGTGGTGGTGATGGAGAGAGGGGGGGTGGCTCTGTGCTTGTGGTAGTGGGGGGTGGTGGTTGTGGTGAGGGAGAGGGGGGGGGGGGTTCTGTGGTTGTGGTAGTGATGGAAGCTGTTGATCTCCATCGGGTCCAGAACACGAAGTAGAATAAACCTGGTGTAGAAAAGGGAGTGTGATGGAGAGTAATATGGACAAGTGTGGAGTGAGAGAGGGGGATTAAAGTGGGGAGTGGTGGTGGGGGTTTAGGATAGAGGTTATAGAAGTGGGGGGGGATGATGGGGGTTAAAAGGGGGTGGGGGTGGAGGGGTAGGAGGTTGTGCCATACATTGAAATTCTTCAGAAATCTTCCAAAAACTCAAACTCAAATCGTGATGAACCTCACGTTTCTTTGTAGGTCTTCAAATTCCCACGCAATCAACGCATCTTCCATCCCCTCCCTCTCTCTCCCTCCCTCTCCTTCTCTCTCCCTCTCTCTCCCTCCCTCTCTCTCCCACCCTCTCCCTCTCCCATTCCCTCTCAGTGGATACCATTTTTCATTTCTATTCGTTATTAACTTCAGCCCTAAATAAATATAGATTGCATAAACTACGAACGAGATAAGGCAATTGCTTGCATGATTTGCATTGCAGGTGGGGTTAAGATGTTATACTGAACGTGATTGATGTTTGGGCTACACGCCTGGGTTTCTACTTATCTGGGTGACCGGTTGCCGGGGTCTCGTTATAGCAGGGAAGCTAGTTTGCACGCAATGCCTTATATCTCCACCACTCCCCGTTACGAGTTCGCTATGCGATTACAGAGCCCGTTACATGCTCGTTACATGATTAATAGGCCCGTTACATGCTCGTTACAGCATTACCGAGCCTGTTACATGCTGGTTACAGCTTTATCGAGCCTGTTACATGCTCGTTAAAGCATTACCGAGCCTGTTACATGCTCGTTACAGCATTACCGAGCCTGTTACATGCTCGTTAAAGCATTACCGAGCCTGTTACATGCTCGTTACAGCATTACCGAGCCTGTTACATGCTGGTTACAGCTTTACCGAGCCTGTTACATGCTCGTTAAGCATTACCGAGCCTGTTACATACTCGTTACAATATGTTACTAGATTTATTTTCTACCCCAGACATGACCATACATTTATTATTTAATAGTAGTCAGAATACATTTTCTTCTGTCCTCCATGGACATAGAGATTTCTTCTCCCGCACATTGTGCAGTGGTGTTGTAGAACATTCTACTGCATAAATGATTGGAATACATTCCTAACAGCAGACACACAGAACATTCATTTTCGTCTGTCTTACATAGACCGAGTTCGATACCTGTTTTTTTTTTTGCATATAGTACAGTAGCTTATTTCATCTACCTGGGTTCTAGGAGATTCGAACCCTGGACCCATGTTTGTGAAGCTGAAGTTCTATCGACTCAGCAATTGTTGGTTTTATACAGTTGGTTATTTAATAGTCAACCATAGAATGTGTTTAATGTGGTTTTGTATGATTATTAAATCCTTATAACGAACTTCTGTGATGTTCCTTATTATATTGCCCCGAGAGTCCTCGTTGTAGGGGGGGGGGGTACTAACGACCCTGAAGGGGGTCTTCCTTACCTTGCGATGATTTCGGGGCTCATCGTCCCCGCGGCCCGGTCCTCGTCCAGGCCTCCTGGTTGCTGGACTGGTCAACCAGGCTGTTGGACTGGTCAACCAGGTTGTTGGACTGGTCAACCAGGTTGCTGGACTGGTCAACAGGTTGTTGGACTGGTCAACCAGGTCGTTGAATGCAGCTGCTCGCCGCAGCCTGACATATGAATCACAGCCTGGTTGATCAGAGGATCTACGGCCTAAGAAAAGGCCATCTTCGCTACTCTTTAGACATAATCTTAATCTAAAGCCACATAATCTAACCCAACCCAACATGACATATTTTTACCTAACGCGGACTAACCCAACCTAACCTAACCTAACGAAAATAAATGATACAATGTTGTATTATCCTCTCCCTCTCCCCCTACTCCTCTCCCCCCTCCCCCCCCCACTCCTCCTCCCCCCCACTCCCCCCTCTCCACCGTCCCTAATGCGGGGACAGTGAAGGTATCCGCCTAACGAACCAGCAGCCAATTTCGACCTTGAGAGAGCGAGGAAAAATGATTGTGACTTGGTCTGTTTTCAAGTTGATTTATGGGGTTGGTGGCGGTGTGTGGTAACTGTCTTGTTAGTTACAGCTGGGCTGAGGGCCGTGGCACGCGTGACGGGCCCTCAGGGCTGGCATGAGTGACGGGCCCTCAGGGCTGGCACGCGTGACGGGCCCTCAGGGCTGGCATGAGTGACGGGCCCTCAGGGCTGGCATGAGTGACGGGCCCTCAGGGCTGGCATGAGTGACGGGCTCTCAGGGCTGGCATGAGTGACGGGCTCTCAGGGCTGGCATGAGTGACCGGGCCCTCAGGGCTGGTATGAGTGACGGGCTCTCAGGGCTGGCATGAGTGACGGTCACTCATGGCTGGCATGAGTGACGGGCTCTCAGGGCTGGCATGAGTGACGGTCACTCATGGCTGGCATGAGTGACGGGCCCTAATGGCTGGCATGAGTGACGGTCACTCAGGGCTGGCATGAGTGACGGTCACTCATGGCTGGCATGAGTGACGGTCACTCATGGCTGGCATGAGTGACGGGCCCTCATGGCTGGCATGAGTGACGGGCTCTCAGTGCTGGCATGAGTGACGAGCTCTCAGGGCTGGCATGTGGGACGACCCCTCATTGCACTCACGAGTGACGGCTTTCATGACTAGCGTGACAGTGACGGTCCTCATGACGCCATAATATATTGACAGACATAAAGTTCATTCACTCATGAGTGTCATACGTCACTCACGAGAGACAGTGACAAATCCATCATGACAGTGACAGGCCGTATGTTGCCTGTCACTCACACTGTCACATCAACGCGGTGACAGAGGACGTGCAAACAAGACTGAGGATGAGTGACAGGGAGTACTCGTCTAAATATGTTTACATAGTCGAGCGTAAACTCCTGAGCCCGGCCTTATGATAGCTGTCGGATATCGAGTTCATTAACTCCTGAAACATCCTTAGAGAATCTGTGGAAACGACCGCGTAGATATCATAGCTACAACCTTAAGGATTCTACAACCCCATATCTACAACATGTCCATAACAGCAACAACAGCCTGTTGGACGAAGTTATCACAAGTCGAGCTTGGCGCCTCCAAGGCCAGGCTTGGGGAGAACTCCTGGAATCCTCTTCAGGTAAACTCGAGGTAAACTCCTCTTTAGTAAGGGTCGAATTGTAATGATTTGTATTTGTTGGCAGTTAAGGTTGTGATTCTGATAATGACACTGTCTACGTTATGTAGGGTTATTGCAACTCATATGTTATTAATGTGTTATATTTATGAATAAAATCTTTGATTTGATTGAAACACCATATCCCCACCCCCTAAACACCATAAACACCATCCCTCACCATCCCCCATCACCATTACCTCTCAACACCACCACCACCACCACAACTACCACTCCCCCTCTCAACATTTCACTATCACCATCACCTACACTTTACGAAATACCAGCGTCAACTTCCATTGGGTTGTAAGCATTAGAGTACTCAATATAACACCATCGGACTCCCTTTAGAAAATGATATCGATATATATCAATTTATTTTACATATTTTAATTTAATGCACCAATTAAATTAATTGATTGGTGCATTTTTTGCATACAAACATTCTTTGTGGGAATTTAATGTCTCTGTCTCTCTGTCTCTTTCTCTCTCTCCTCTCTGCTCTCTCTGTCTGTCTCTCTTTCTCTTTCTCTCGGTCTCTCTCCCTCCTGCAAATATTCATTTTCCAAT
>WNGS01164437.1:6510307-6527294 GCA_020271785.1 Procambarus virginalis
CCTTTTAACACGATCTTAATCTTGGAACACTTGAAGATATATGGACTTGAGCCCAGATTGACCATGTAATGATTATTATGTAAATATAGTGAGCTAACTAAACTTGGGGCTTGTTATCAACGCCTATAGCAAACTTTCTATAATTGAGTGCTAATTAACACACTAGTTAATCCCTATAAAAGTAAGAGAGACGTTAATATATATATATGCGTTGTTTGTTATGTATGAATGTATGCATATATATTTTCCTGTAGGCTGGTTAGAAATGCATTTCATCTTTAAATGCGCATTAATCACATTCTGTTGTGTTGGACACAATAACCAAGTTGATGTGTGTAAATCACGAAAATTACACGTGATAAAAAATGTGACAGTGTCAGCACACGGAGGGAGAAAATTGAAACAGACTTTCCTTAAGTACTTTCGTATATTAATACATCTTCAAAGGAGAGATTTTACAGGTCAAGTGTTGGACATAAATAGGCAGGAGGAGGAATGGTGGAGTGAGGTGACATTGAGGGAGGTGAGGTGAGGAACCAATTGAATATATGTATATATATGTATATATGAAGAGAACATTTATCAAACGCTGGTTAAGCAGGACACTTATATGTATGTTTTATAAGTATGTTAGAGCACTATAATCACCTTCTGGACTCACTAGTTGTGTTTGCGGGGTTGACCTTTGGCTCTTTGGTCCCGCTCTGTGGTTGAGCATTGTAGCTCTTTACAATATATTGATGTCTATCAGATCTATAACTTGTCGATAGAGGACACGAAGAAAATGTAACAATTACTGGTAACAAGACACATGTACCATTATAAATTATGTTTTTAATTATAAAAATAAATATAATTTATACACAAAAATTTAAATTATAAAAGGTATTATAAATATACAACCGCGTCGCTGTGATAGAAAATAAAACAAAAAAAATATACGAATACAAATTATCCACATACCCCCTAATTCTACAATACCCATTTTCCCATTCCCTTTATTATTGCCACAGCTTAGGTCCTCCCCTCCCTCCTTTTACCCCCCTTCCCTTCCCCTTCCCTTTACATCTGACCCCTACTTTCCCTCTTCCTCCTCCCTATCCCCTACCCCATGGGACCTTCCAGTCAACCTTCATTCATTTCAATATATAAATAAACCATTACTTAAACCAAGACACGTCGAGTAGTTGATAAGAGGACCCAGGAGGATGGGTGTATGATGGGGAGAGAGAGTGGTGGGGGAGGGGGAGAAGGCATGTTGTTGGGGAGTAAGTGAAGGTCGAGGGAGTAGGGAAATGGGTAGGGAAAGACTAGAGAGACAGTGACAGAGGTGGGGAAAGAATTGGGAATGATTGATGAGGTGGAGGGCTGAAGCTTGGGATGTGTGGCATGGGGAGGTTGAGCTGCGGTTCTTTGGTCCCGCTTCTCAATTGTCAATCTACTGTGTACAGATTCCTGAGGTTTTGAACTTTATCATGTCTATATATGTACTGTGTATGGAGTCAGCCTCCATCACATCACTCCTGGTACATGCCATTTATTAACTACTCTGACACTGAAAAAAGTTTTTCTAATGTCTCTGTGGCTCATTTGGGTACTCAGCTTCCACCTGTGTCCCCTTGTTCGTATACCACAAGCACAAGGGTGGTACATAATCCATTCTGGTCTGCCCTGTTAATTCCCCTAAGAATTTTATATGTAGTGATCATGTCTCCCCGAGCTCTCCTGTCTTCCAGCGACGGGAGGTGAAGTTTACGCAGCCCTTCCTCGTAATTCTTGCCTCTTAATTCTGGGACTAGCTCAGTGGCATTCCTCTGAACATTTACTGAGTGTGTGTGTGGTGTGTGTGTTGTGTGTGTGTGGTGTGTGTGTTGTTGTGTGTGTGTGTGTGGTGTGTGTGTGTGTGTGCGTGGTGTGTGTGGTGTGCGTGTGCGTGTGTGGTGTGTGTGTTGTGTTTGTTTGTGTGTATTCACCTTGTGTGTATTCACCTAGTTGTGCTTGCGGGGGTTGAGCTTTGCTCTTTCGGCCCGCCTCTCAACTGTTCACTAACTACTTTAATTTCTCCACACCACACACACACACACACCAGGAAGCAGCCCGTGACAGCTGACTAACTCCCAGGTACCTATTTACTGCTAGGTAACAGGGGGCATTCAGGATGAAAGAATCTTTGCCCATTTGTTTCTGCCTGGTGCGGGAATCGAATCCGCGCCACAGAATTAGGAGTCCTGCGCGCTATCCACCAGGCTACCAGGCCCCCTCCAAGACCCTGTGTGCCTGTGAACTCGCCTATATGTCCCTGCCGAATCGATCTATAGCTCTTGGACCCAGATTTTCCAGCTGTTGGTTGTCTTATGCAATAACTCCTGACATATCTCCCTAGTATACCTACTTTTAAAGTTATGAATAGAGTTAGCCTCTACAACCTGCTCCTTTAGGTCATTCCATTTACTGTCCTTACGCTAGAGGAAAACTTTCCTCTATGACACGTCTGAGTCTCAGGCTTCCATCCGTGCTATTTCGTTTTCTATCTATGGATACTCGGTTAAGTTAGGTTCGGGTAATTTAATAGAGAGGACGGACTGCCCATATGACCATATGACTTTAGATGATAAAGATACTCTTAGTTTGTCTCCTATCCTTTAACCAAGGGAGTTTCTTGAGAAGTCTCGCTCGGAAAAAGAGGTCCTCTTTGAAAGAGTATTGAGGCAGATGTGTTTGCAGTCTCCGTGGTGTAGTGGTAAGACACTCGCCTGGCGTTCCGCGAGCGCTTTGTCATGGGTTCGTATCCTGGCCGGGGAGGATTTACTGGGCGCAAATCCTTAACTGTAGCCTCTGTTTAACTCAACAGTAAAATGTGTACTTGGTTGTAACAACGATTCTTCGCGGCGGGGATCGTATTCCAGGGACCTGCCCGAAACGCTACGCGTACTAGTGGCTGTACAAGAATGTAACAACTCTTGTATATATCTCAAAAAAAAAAGATGTATGAATCGTGAAGAGAGCTTGTATATGACCAATTTAGGCATCGATGTATGAGAGAATCAGGTATACATGGATGGAGGAGAAAGGTCTGTATGAATGACAGAGGATGTATATATATGTGAGAAAGTGAGAAAGTATAGATTCCTGAGCTTTTTGAGCTTTATCATATCTACATATGTAGATATATCTACATATGCCTGACGCAGGAGAAGGTGTTTGTGTATGTCTTGTATGTAAATCATATTGATCCACTATAGGTGTTGTATGTACATAAGATTCGTGTTTGTGTGTTTGCCTGTGAGGTTCAGCCGTATGTGTTTGTATGTGTAACTGTGCTAATGTGTGCACACAGCTGCGTGTGTACCTGAGTGTGCTTGTGTATATATGTGACTCGTTTAGAGGGGTAGGGAGGGGGGTAGGGGAGGAGGGAGGGAGTAGCTAATGCGTGTTTACATCTGCCTGTGTTTACTGTGGGCTTATACGTGGCAAATGGTAGGCACTGTAGCCCCCCCCATTCCCTTACCTTTAACCCCCACCCATTACCCACTGTCCCATTAACGCCCTCCTACCTTACCCCCCTACCCATCCCTCGATCCTTAAACCTCCTCTCTTCCCAGCCCGCATCACTCTCCTACCCCTTAAGTAGGTATCTGTTTGTTTACTCTAATAACACCAGCACTTATAAAAGCACCGGCTCTTTCACTCGTCAACTCTCAATGCCGCCAGCCACCAGTTGCCCAATTGCATCTTCCCTTCTGGTCCATACACCCATTTACCCTTTACCCCTTCTTGCTGTCTCCCTCCCCACACACACATATACCTTCCCCTTTCCCCTGCCAAGTTTCACACCCTCTTTCTTCCCTGTGGCCACTTATCTTTCTCTCTCCTCACTACACCTTCCGGCTCCTCTGCCACTATTCTAACCATTAATGGTTTGTACCACCTGTCCTCCCCTTCCTGCCCACACCTGAGCCACCTGCAGCCTCACACCACCTGCAGGTCTGCACCACCTGTAGCCCTCTATATGTAGCCCTATAGTTAGCATGTAGCCCTTAGCCTCCCGTAGCCAATGACCACTTAGGCTTCATAGCCCTTAACCACCTGTAAGTCCAAGACCTGTATTCGTAAGGTCTCATTAGAGAAGGTCTTGCAAGGTCGATTTTAAGCCCCCTGTTCTTCCTTCTGAACTTTTAACACCTCTCAGTTCTGCAGGAAGAGAATTAATGTTCCAGTTGGGTTAAAAATGTTTACGTTGACAGCCATTATAGACACCCCCCCCCTTCCCCCCACCACTCCTTCCCCCCACCTTTTTGCTGTTTATTTTATTTTTTATTTTTTAACATGTTAACCTCTTAATGCGTCAGGGTACACCCGGTACTGCGACCCGCCGAAGATAACGGTACCTCCACGGTTCGACTCTTTTTTTTTTATTATCATGCTATTTTTTTTTTTTACGAAGGCAACTATAACGCATGAAAAAGCTTTGAAGTGCCAGTCTAGTGCTAGAGGGTTCAGTTCCTGAACCGATTATGTGCCTCTGTAATCCTTTAGACCACCGCCCACGGGATGGGTATGGGGTGCAGAATAAAGAAAGAAATTAATTAGTGCCAGTCTTATTAACAAATTCTTTAGTTAAGACCGAAGACGATTAAGATAAGCTTTTGAAATAGACGAAAGATTGGAAAGAAAGATTGGTTTCCCAGATAAGCTTATGTTTGGTCAGTGGAAATCCATCCAGCTTATGTTGGCATGGATTGGGCCGGCCCAACTGGTCCAACAATTCATTGGTCCGGTTCAACTGGTCCAACAATTCATTGGTCCGGTCCAACTGGTCCAACAATTCATTGGTCCGGTCCAACTGGTCCAACAATTCATTGGTCCGGTCCAACTGGTCCAACAATCCATTGGTCCGGTCCATGGGTTGGTTGGAATGGTTCGGTCCAACTATGACATTGTTTTGAGCCTTAATAACTAGGTGATCGGACAGCGCACTGGAGGAGCCGATTTGTTCTGCCAATAGCTTAAGACTTAACATTCGCTATGTACGGAATTCTTTTCAAAATTCTTTGTTGCTGTTCAGTGATTATCGCGATCTATTGCCTTCGATTCGTGTTACATAATAGTCGTGGGATCGTTGGTTTGTTTCAAGCGAAGGTTAGACATGTGTGAAACAGTTTGGTTGGGTTTAAATAAAAATGCCGTTGTGTGAGGCAGTCGGCTTTCAGTACTTAAATTTAATTCCTTTAAATTTGCAGAAACTGTTTAAATCTGTTTAAATTTAACTTTTAATTTGCGGAAACTGCAGAAGGCCTATTGGCCTATACGAGGCAGCTCCTAATTATATAGCCACCCAAGCTCATTCATATATATGTCTAAACTAAGCTTGAAACAATCAACATCTTTCCCGGTAATGTGTTCCACAAAACATCAACCCTGTTTCCAAACCAGTATTTACCCAGGTCTTTTCTGATTCTAAACTTATCCAATATATATATAATTTGTTGTGTTACTTTATTTAATACCTTATTAATATTCCCGTTTGCAATAGCCATTCATCCACTGGTACATTTCAGTCATATCACGCCTTAATTTTAGTCTTTGTTAAGAATGTAAATTAAGTTTTATTAATCTTTCTTCCCGTGGATGGTTTCCAATTCATGGGATTAACTTTGTCATCTGTTGTTACAGATTCAACTACTCGGAACAAGTTCCAAGTAGCACGGGCTACGGTGAGCCCTTAGCTTACCTGGCACAGGAGCGGGGCAAATAGCACGGGCTATGGTGAGCCCGTAGTGGACTTACCTGGCACAGGAGCGGGGCAAGTAGCACGGGCTATGGTGAGCCCGTAGTGGACTTACCTGGCACAGGAGCGGGGCTGTGTGTGTCATCTGCTGCTGAGCGCCTTCAGGGGGACTTTTCGTTTAATCTACAATACGGTGACCAACATTTAACTGCATAATCTGAATAAGGCCCTAGCAAGAGCAAGAAAGTGCTGAAGAATCACACTGTCTATGAAAGCTTACTGCAATACCGTAGTGTCTGAATGAAGAAAAGACCCAATTATACACTTATACACGAATTGGGTCTTATCTTTATCTGTAACAAGAGTGTTTTATTGCTAACGCTTCTAGAAATAAGTCCCAGTATCCTATTTGCCTTATTCCAAACGAATATACATTTATTGTTTCACTTTAAATTCCTAGTAATCAGGACTCACAGATCTTTTTCGCATTCAAATTTCGTAATTTCAACACTTTCCAGCTGATATCTGCTAACTCTATCATCATTACCTCGCTACAGAACTGTATTCTTGTCAGCATAAACTGCCTTTGCCAATCTTTCGTCTATTTCAAAAGCTTATCTTGATCGTCTTGGGATTTTTAGTCGTCTTCTGAACTGATTTACCGCCTAGTCGTATCGTCTGCAAATTTACAAATATTGCTGCCTCAAGTAATCTATCTCTCTTCTTAATAAGTAGCACCACATTATCATCCCCCCACGATTCTGGTATTCTGACTAAGTCATTATTCACATTCTTTAAGCTCCTTGTCAAACACTTTGTCTGGCTCTAGAGATTTGTTTGACTTTAATTTTTTAATTTGTTTAATAACTTCCTCCCTGTTAATCTCTAGTCCACTTCTCTCCTTCAACACATTGAAGAATTAATTCAGCTGAAGGCATTATCCTAAGTTCTTAGCTAGAATATGCAGAGACAAAGAAGTATTTTTTTAAATAATGTTCATTTGTCATTATCAGTTACCTGACTTGAATTAATTGTTAATGACCAGTCTTTTCCCCTAATATTTGTTTAATGTAAATGAAAATATCTGTTGAATTTGTCTTTGCCTGTGGTTTTCCTTCTTTGTAACATTTCTAACTAGTTTATCAAGTTGTTGTTCTTAACTGACTTCCTCATTCTTAATTTTTTTTCTTTTTTGCCAATTAGGTTCTTTAGTCTCGTGATATCCATTTGAGTTTATTATTATTCGATCAAATTAATTGCTAAATTATACTTCGTTTCTAGACTCCAATAAGAATGTTTAAAAAAATATATATATTTGTGTGAACATCTTTATCACTTATTACCTCACCCACTGCCCGTTCCACCTCACCCACTGCCCGTTCCACCTCACCCACTGCCCGTTCCACCTCACCCACTGCCCGTTCCACCTCACCCACTGCCCGTTCCACCTCACCCACTGCCCGTTCCACCTCACCCACTGCCCGTTCCACCTCACCCACTGCCCGTTCCACCTCACCCACTGCCAGGTCCCCGTGACCTCTCACCAATAAAACAAACATTGTCTGCTCTAGATACTCTTAATATTTCATCCCGTATTTGCTGTAATTCCATTATATAACTAGAGTGTTACTATTTTCATTAAATTCAAATTAAATCATTTTTAGATGCGACACAGTTTTGCTCTCCTCTTTTACACTACATTTTAAATTCTCCCTCTTTCTACTTCCCCCTCTACGTCTACTTCCCATCTACGTCTAATCTGTCAGTGTGAAATAATTTCATTCCCTAATTAACATTCAGTTAATAGTTCCCTGTTATCGACCTTCATCCATTTTTAGTTAGTGGAATAATATCTGTGTTTCTGTGCCCACAAGAGCACTTGAATCGTCTCATGTGTTACTTAGACTTCTGCTGTGTTTGTGTAGTACATCTTAAGGTTGTGGCATGATTGAGGCTCGTTTGCTGGGGGGGGGGGGCAGTTACAGTGGTGGACAGGTACCTTGAGATGGTTTCGGGGCTTAGTGTCCTCGCGGCCCGGTCCTCGACCAGGCTTCCGATATAAAAAGAGTCATGTGTATTGGACCACCGCTGACTCATGGCACCGCCCACGTTGTGAATTATATGCGACACAACCAAGTGCCACTGTACTGGGTCAACCAGTACTCCCTAAACCCCTTCAACCTTCTTTCCCCTTATACCTCCTCCCCCTTCTCTCCCATCCCCCCTTCCCCATTCCCACCCCACTTTTCATACCCATCACTGAGCTTCCCCCGTCAGTGATGGGTGAGTTCGTCAGTGACATGATACATGCATGCAGCTGCGTCTAACAGCCTGGTTGACCAGACCACCAACCAGGAGACCTGCTCGGAGACCGGGCCCTGGGAACATTGCTTTAGTTTAGTCATTATTATTATTCGCCTCATACCCATTCCGTGCATGCTTCATCAATACTAGCACTATCATGCCTTGTGCTTCATCAATACCAGCATTATCATGCCTCATACTTCATCAATACCAGTATAATTATATGTCATTCTTCATCAAGCCATATAATGGAATAACGTTCAATAAATGTCAGGATGGATTGATAGAGAGAGCAGTGGAGAGAGCAGTGGGAAGCAGAGCAGTGGACAGCAGAGCAGTGGACAGCAGAGCAGTGGACAGCAGAGCAGTGGATTGCAGAGCAGTGGATAGCAGAGTAGTGGGAAGTAGAGCAGTGGACAGCAGAGCAGTGGAGAGAGCAGTGGGAGCAGAGCAGCGGGGAAGCAGACAGGTTCTGTAGCACCAGCCCCAGAGCTCGCTCCAGTCCATAGAGGACTTCTACACTCTACAGTGTAGAAGTCAAGTTACGCTCTACAGTCCTGTAGAGTGTAACCTGTCAACGAGACTAAGTTGACACTAATATATCATAATAGATCGATTGATTGATAAATATTTAGCCACCCAAGAGGTGGCACGGGCATAAATAGCCCGTAAAATAGCTCTATTATACGTAGACTATTGTAAATGTTGTTTTAGATTCAGCTCAGCTACTCGGAACCTCACGATAACGTCAAGATAACAAAAAGTTCCAAGTAGCACGGGCTATGGTGAGCCCGTATGTCAACTTAAATGACACAGGAGCGGGGCTATAACGAATATTACAAACCATACACCCCAGCCCCATCACATACACCCCCTATCTGCCATACACCCCCTCTCATACCCCACCAGTTATGCTATCCTAAAGATATACAAAACACTGATAACATCGGAATGTTTAACGAATTTGCGTTTTAGAGCAGAGGTCCTTGGAATTAAAATAAACGAAGTGTACAAATTTTCCCTTGAATATAGTACCAGCATCACTCGAGAGAAAGTTATTGATATATCTGTCATGGGTTCTCAAACCCACTTTATCTGAACTCCAAGGTAAACCTCTTGAACCCTAGGGACACCTCTTGACCCCAAGGGACACCTCTTGACCCCAAGGGACACCTCTTGACCCCAAGGGACACCTCTTGACCCCAAGATACACTTCCTCATCCTCCAGTCAGATCACGTGCTGGTGACACTCGAGGAAATTTGACAGCCAAACACGGGAAATTAATCTGTGACCAACCAACAGCGGAACCACTACCACCATCCCCCCCCAAGAAAAAAAATATATAACCCAAGTTAAAACCTAACAGCTACGCTGCATTAGAGCACCAATATACCCCCCAACAAGGGTGTAACAACAGCGATATTTATACCTTGGGTCGCCCGCGGTGACTAGGAGAGAGAGAGACAGAGAGAGAGAGGGAGAGGGAGAGAGACAGAGAGAGAGAGAGAAGGGGGAGGACGTTACCAGAGGAGGGCGACCATGGGACTAATGCATGTTTGTCCAGTCTTGAGCTAGGAGCGCACATTGTTCAGTGCGTTAATACCTACTATTAAGTTGGTTCACACTCGTGGAAGAGCTTGTGTTTGGTCAGGACAGTGGGTGTAAAAGGTCCTTTATCTTAGGTCAACATGGGACAACCTCGCAGCAAACACTTACCCGGGCGCAGTGAAAGGTCTCTAATTGAGTGGGTGGGGTGTTGGTTGGAGGGGGGTGGGGTGGTGATGGCTAGAGGGCGGGTGAGGCTACTGGTGGTGGTGGTGATTGGTGGGGGTAATGGAGCTGGTGTCTCTTGTGGTTGGGGCGGACTAAAGGGTAGCGTGGTGGTGATGATTGGTGGTTGTTGGGCATAATGGTGGTGATTAGTGTTGATGGTAGTGGTGGTGGTAATATTAGTAGTGGTTGTGAGGTTATCTTGAGGTTATCTTGAGATGATTTCGGGGCTTTTAGTATCCCCGCGGCCCGGTCCTTGACCAGGCCTCCACCCCCAGGAAGCAGCCCGTGACAGCTGACTAACACCCAGGTACCTATTTTACTGCTAGGTAACAGGGGCATAGGGTGAAAGAAACTCTGCCCATTGTTTCTCGCCGGCGCCTGGGATCGAACCCAGGACCACAGGATCACAAGTCCAGTGTGCTGTCCGCTCGGCCGACCGACTCTCCCGGTGATGCTTCTATTTAATGGTATCATTAAGGGGATTAAAACGATGGCAATTGTAGTTGTCAAATCAATAGTTGTAGTGTATTTGATATCGGTGGTGGTTGTGGTAGCCATGGTGGTGAAGCTGGTGGTATTGGTGATGGTGGTGATTACCTTGAGGCGATTCAGAGGATCAGTGTCCCCTGTTTCCGGGTCTCCTGGTTGGTGGTGTGATCAATCAGGCTGTTAGACGTCGCCGTTTTACAATCTGACAAATGAGTTACAGCTCAGTTGATAAGGCACCCCTTGGAGGTGTTTGTCAAGTGCATTTTTAAGCACCGTCAAAGGTCAGTCAGTTCTACCCCCCTTGTATTTAAAGGGAGGGTGATGGACAGTGTTGGGTCCCTTTAATATTTATAGAATTGTCTCTTAGCACAACCGGTGCACCTTTGCATATCCATTGTTCATAGTTGCACCAAAGGGGCTATAAAGGCAGCGTCTGGGATCCTCTTGGACGTAGGTTCGAACCGTCGTCACGGCCCTTGTAGTTCATGAGCTATTCATGAGCTATTTTGATAGTTCATGAGTTCATTCAAATAGTTCATGAGCTATTTTGAACATTTTGTCATGCCTCCTGGTTCCGTAAGGAACATTATTTTCTTGTGTAAACTTGGATTCGGTCCACCTAATATTTTCCAGGTATGAAGAATGTATAATAATACTATCTCAGGCGCTTCAAGAAGTAAAGTTTGAGAAAGTTTAAACCGTTCTAATAATTTAGATACTTTATTGAATGGATACTGGCAGTGAAAGCAGTGACAGTGAAAGCTCTAGAAGTCAGTATCTTATTCAGTGTTGAATGGGCTGTTAGTATGCAACAGTAAACATATTTTTTTTTTTTTTTTTGTAATTCTTGATGAATATGGATTTCCAGGCATCTACGTATCTTACCTACGAGTTCATCTTATTTTCACTGTGGGTCTCTCTCTCTCTCTCTCTCTCTCTCTCTCTCTCTCTCTCTCTCTCTCTCTCTCTCTCTCTCTCTCTCTCTCTCTCCTCCTCCCCTGCACTTTTGTAGTGTTAGTTAAATCGCTTTTATTTCTGTATCTAAATTTCCTTGTCAATCTAAGGCGAGAGTGGACAGTTTGATTAGTTCTGTGATAGGTTTTCTTAATCTACAAAGAATGTGTCCGTTCTCATTCCAATGTGTTTTCTCGCTATTCTTTGTAGTATGTGTCTTGAGAATACCTTTAGTGACACACGCTGCCTCTTCTCTCCAGGCACTGAGTTAGGACTCAGTTATTTAGCTGTTCTCCCTAACTTATTTATCTGAAGGTTATCGGTTACTTGTTCCCAATTACACCGTAGTTGATGATAATGACAGTGTAGGGGATAATAGCAGTGGTAGTAGTAGTTGTGGTGGTGCTGGTGGTGATAATGGTAATAGTGGTGACGATGGTAGTAGTGGTGGTGTTAGTGCTGGCGATGTTGGTGAATTGAGTAATGGAGAAGGGACTTGAAGAACTGTCGCGGAGATGGCTCTGTGGGATGGTGAGTGACAGATGCGTTAGGCGGCCTCTTGTGATGTGAGAGGGAGTAGAAAGAGCTGGTGAGAGAGAGGATTGTGNTTATGTGAGTCATGTTAAAATGTGCCTACAGAGTTTGACCTTATAGTCAAGCCTTTCTAGTTGGGTTCCGTGAGATTTAGCCTCAGAGGCCCACAGTGATGGGTAACTTGGGCTCTGAGTTACTGAGGCAAAGTTGTATCTTTTTCCATCCGCGGTTGCCTCATTAGAGAGGTGTGGGGAACAGGTGATAGGCAGATCCCGTGAAAGAGATTGCTCTGGGCTGGGGATTTCTGAGTGGGTCTCGTCGGAGCCAAGCTTTTATAGGAAACCCAAGCTTGGTTATCTAAAGGGATAACAAATGTTATCACATCAACAGCATATGCTAAGCTGGCGAACATCAGGATATCATTCACGAGCTTTGACAACAACACGTAAAAAAACAACGTAAAAAAATGCAATAGAAAATATAAATATTTGTTACAAAATCAGTCCCAGAATTGAGGAGAACTGAGCTATTTAGGAGAGAATGAGAGAGCTAAATCTGAAGACGCTGGTAGGAGGAAATGAAAGACCTGACCCAGACATACAAAATACACACAGGGATCGATTAACAACAAAAAGGGTATTTAGACTGAGCATTATCTTAACGAGATAAGCTAAACACACAGACGAATCCCTAGGAGCCACAGCTTCCTCTAATGTTCTCATGATCGCATTAGGTATTATTCATTCTCTTACTCACTAAAATCTATTACATGTCCTCGTGACTCACAGATATTGGAGAAATTAAGTCGACTAAGCAATCAAAGCTTATCATAGATCTTACAGAGTACACAAGTTCATTATTAATAAGATCATTCAATAAGACGTTCATTTGAGTATAATAAATATATACATTTCACAAATAAATAAATTACATAGATAAATTACATAAATATATCAATATAATTAATAAGTTAAATAATATCTTGAATAACACGATTTTATAGTAAAGCTCATTTTATAAGAATTCTAATTTATAATTAGACTGTAGCAAGATATTTCTATAACAAAATAATGAGAGCACTAGACTTTGAATTCAGCTGAGGTGACAGATGTTCCTGGTCATCCATGGAAACAAAAGGGGCAGAGTTTCTTTCACCCTGATGCGTCTGTTCATCTAGGTAGCTAGGTATAGGTTCCTGGGAGTTAGACAGTTTCTACGGACTGCTTACTGGGGGGGGGGGGGGTGTAACAAAAACGAGGCTTGGTCGAGAACCGGGCCGCGGGGACGATATGCCCCGAAATCATCTTAAGAGAAAAAATAATCCCTTGTTAACCATTATTCAGGTCAAAAAAACATACATCAAATAATAATACTTAAAACAAGGAATTTACTACAATGCCCTATATAATATGCCTAACCTACGCTTGAAACAATACACCGATCTCCACGGCGTTACCGGATAATTTGCTGCTTAATTCAACAACCCTGTTTCCAAACCAGTATTTATCCAGGTCTTTCTTAAATCTCAGCTTATCAGTTTGATATCCATTGTTTCGAAAAATTTTTGGCGATGATTTAATTAGAATCTTATTTATAGTTTATGATGTGTATAAGGTCGACGTATTATCACTACACTCTTCTGACGACACTTAAGCTCAAGTGCAAGAAATCCATAGAAGACGGGCAGTTACAGCCCCGCTCCTTTGCCAGGTAAGTCCACTACGGGCTCACCATAGCCCGTGCTACTTGGAACTTTTTGTTCCCAGTAGTTGAATCTCAAGCAACAAGTAGACAGGACACTAGGCTCTACCTGTCTTCACATTTACCGTCCACATCCTGTGTTTCCTACTTTTCCGTCTGGTTACGGGCTATTCATGCCCGTGCCTCCTCTTGGGTGGCATAATCTTCATCAATCAATCTGGTTTTCCGTCTGAAATTTCTCCAGTCTTTCCCCACATTCGTAAAATATCAGCATGAGAGCAAGGGAGTGAGAGACAACAACGGTGAATGTGTGTGTGAGAGAGAGACAGAGACATATAGAACAGAAAAACCAGTAAAAACAGAGATATAACAAGCGTAGTGAAGGAAAATATTCTGGTAAAGAGAAATTACTGCTAATGACATTGTTTAACTTTTTAAATACACATTTCACGCTCCTTAACAGGTACACTTCTTCATGAGAAATGCGAAAATGAGCAACATCATTTTGAGTCATATTTTGCGAAAACGACAAAAAAAGTATTACTGACCATATTATTCCTAGATTATGTTCGCTGTCGAAATTCAGTCTTATGTCTGCTCTAGTACTCTGCTCGGTGACCAGACCACATACTAGAAGGTGAAGGGACGACGACGTCTTCGGTCCGTCCTGGACCATTCTCAGGTCGATTGTGAGACTTGAGAATGGTCCAGGACGGACCAAAACGTCGTCGTCCCTTCACCTTCTAGTGTGTGGTCTGGTCAACATACTTCAGCCACGTTATTGTGACTCCTCGTCTGCTTATGTCTGCTCTAGTACTCTGCTCGTTGCCTTCCCAGCACACGAAACGAGCTGCTGCCATGCAGACTAACGAGCATATACCGAGCAAGTCCAACTCGTTTGCAAGTCCAAATATTTATTGAGACCTTTTGCCTTTAGATGTTCAAGTTAAAAAAATCAGTTTGGAATAAGGAAGTTGTATAGCATTTCGTTACAAAAAAAATAATGAATAAGGTAAAAATAATGTAATTACTTTTAACTGGCATAAATGGTGGTTGTTGTTGTTGTTGTAGATTTGGCTACTCAGAACGAAATGTCCAAGTAGCACGGGCTATGGTGAGCCCGTAATTGTTTGTTTTGTGTGTGTGTAAATATCGCTTAATGAGGAGAGAGAGGTGCAGATGGTAGTGTAATCTAGAGCGTGACTAGACTCACCGGCTCCAGTCTGGCGGGCACCCATCCATCTCCCTGCCAAAGTGAATGGTGAGTTACCTGTTTTCTGACAATAATTGGCATATGTTAACATCATTAGACGTGTTTATAAAGCAATTAAGCCTCAACACTTGCCCAGAAAAATGTATGTTTTGAAGCAGTCTGTCAACGGGCTCAAGTCAGCGATCTCCGACCACCAGCTACGAGCCTGCGAACCTGAGCTGGCTGGAAAATTTCTCTAATAATTCAGGTTTAATCATTCTCGCCGCTGAGGGCCCCGGAGTGCAGTAATTAGAGGCGGTAGTTAACTTCTTCCTATCTCAATATGTACCCGCAACCGCTGGACCAACACCGCCTCGTTTTAACGGGCTCACCATAGCCCGTGCTACATAGACACTTCGTTCTGAGTAGCTAAAACTGAAACAACAACAGCAAACCGCCTCGTTACTCCTGCACTATTAACTACAACATTTTTGCATGGGAGCGCATGCGGGCGCATGGGAGCGCATGCCAGTCTTGCTTGGAAGGCACGCGTGAATATCTATGTAAATGTTCCTTGTTTTTATAAGTATTATTTATGTTTTATGTTTCGAAACATAGACGCGGCATTTAAGCTGGAAATGTCTGTTATTTTTGGGGAAATTCTTTTGGATTTTAGTGTTTGAATACCGTTTTAATGTATATATTCGCATATATATATATGTTTATTTATATATGTATATATGTATGAATGTACATTGTTATGAAAAAGAAGTGTTACCTGCCACATTAAATGTAAATAAATTGTTAAGTATCACTCTTACATTCGACGATACGAAAATATCATCACTACACGCTATCACTATATATCAAATCTGAGCCCTTGATGATCAGCCATTCCTCTAGGAGTCTAAGAGACTTCAAGGGGCTATAATGGGTTCTTAAATATTCATGGCTATCTTTTTTTTAATCTCCCCTTAGTGTCAAACTCATTGCCAGAGCAAGATTTCATTACAAAGGGACTCCATTAGCTAGTGGCTCCACTAATTAGTAGCTCAGCATAGTTGTTCAGTGATAGGTCTTGAAAATGTTACACAGATTTAAAGGTTGAACAGACCACACATTAGAAGGTGAAGGGACGATGACGTTTCGGTTAGTCCTGAACCATTCTCAAGTCGATTCTCACAATCGACTTGAGAAGGTCCAGGACGGACCGAAACGTCGTCGTCCCTTCATCTTTTAGTGTGTGTGGTCTGGTCAACATACTTCAGCCACGTTATTGTGACTCGTCGCCTGCAGATTTAAAGGTTATTTATTGTTGTCGTTCCTGGGTCGTTCGGACACTTGTTCAGACGTCAGTGATATTTTAAGACGATAATTTGACGAGAAGACGTCAATCTTGTCCTCCTCGCAGGTGTCAGGTTGTGTAACTCCACATGTGTCACGTTGTGTGATCGTACACATATGTTACTAGATGACAACTCATTTAACAGTTGATGCCTCACCCAGAAGCCACATGTGGGTACTATATAATCTCTCCCAGGTGTCTCCAGGTCGGCACATTTCACGGGGGAGACATCTCCCGTCACGCAGGGTGCAGTCGCACCTCCACAGATCTCCAGTATCAGCTCTTGATACTGGTAATGGCTCAAAAGGGACACCACTTACGGGCTATTCATGCCCGTGCCACCTTTTGGGTGGCTTAATCTTCATCAGTCAATCAATCTTCAGGTCCATTGAGGAATACATTCAGGAGCCTCTATATCCTGCTCGGATCCTTTTCACAACCTCTGATCGTTTAGAGTAACCTGTTCTCTAACAATCGCGAAGAACTTTATACCCGCTCTTCGTGAAATTATAGTGTACTATACAGATACAGTCATACAGGTGTATACGAGGAATGAAAAGGTGATCAGTAAGATATAATTCTCTGGGAAGTTAAATCTTTGAGTGCAAAAACACTTGGATTCGTTCTAATATTCACTACAGCAACTCTCGTACTGTTCCCTCCTCGTGGATAAAAATTATTTCAGCGTTCATGGACAAACAAAAGTGTATTAATGTCGTACATGAATACAAAAGCAACTTTGTCAACCATGCTCTGTGCAATATTCTGTATATTAGATGATCTGCTAATATACTCAGTTGGCATATCATTCTCACTTAAGTAAAGAGGAACTGAAGAGCATCACTCTCTACACCACACGCCCAACCACTTGGGCTGGACGGTAAAGCTTCACTAGAGTCTTGCTTCATGCAGGTCGGCGTTCAATCCCTGATTGCCCAAGTGGTGTTGGGCACCATTCCTTCCTTC
>WNGS01164437.1:6565138-6611474 GCA_020271785.1 Procambarus virginalis
TGAGAGGCGTGACCAAAGAGCCAGAGCTCAACCCCCGCAAGCACAATTAGGTGAGTACACACAACATACATGTAGTAATACTTTCCATTAACAACTGCTTGAAATATGCTGGAAAAGCGGTTGTGTGTGGGAAGGCGTCAGACGGAGGAGGTGTGGGCAGTCAGGTGTGTGTGTGTGTGTGTAGAAGGGCCAGGTGTAAGGAAGGAGGAGGAGGAAGAGAAGAAGGAAGAGGAGGAGAAGAAAGTCAGGGGACTACTTAGGTCTCTCTCTCATTTAACCCTTCCCTCACGCATCTCCACGACCCTTAAAGCCCCAATCACTCCATGAATAGAACTAATTACATCGTAAATGCACATTGGAGGCCCACAATCAACAGACCATCCAAAGCTTTTCAACCCGATTCGTCCCAACGAGAAAATGTTTAATGCCTGTGTCAGCTCCCCCTCGGACTCCACACAAGCTTGCAACCATCGTTCATTGTTCCTGAACTACAATCCACCGTGGAACAATCCCCATATTTACCCATAAAATATGGAGTGAACAAATAAACGGAAGCTAGTGATGCTATCTCTCGTAGGATTCCGATAGCAGCCATCAAAGTTGATAACCTTGTAAGTTGCGACCGAAACTTAGTTGAAAACTTAGCCCCATTCAACTAGAGAGCGAGGATGGGTGGTCACTTGCTTTATCATGACTTATAAATAAACTTATAATTCGGTTTATAGTGGGAGTTTTAATTCTCTCATGTTTGTCACGCATTATAACAGGATATAAAAAAAATCATCATTAGGTAAATTCAACCGCTTCCTATATGTAGTAACTACTTGACAGAATCATATTGTTTAGCATCCAGCATATAGCTCTATGTTCTCGAGTCTAAGCAATCAGATTTAAATTAAATCAACAGAGTATATTGACCACATTAATCAATAGAGTATATTGATTACATTAATCAGCACATTTATAGACCAATTTTGAGCTATTTTATGCAGAATTTTGGAATAATCTACATATTTAATTTTGGTAATTTGTTCAGATTTAGCTCACGTAACTTTTTATTTCAATTTAGCATTACCCAATAAAGTAGATATTTAGAGAAATAGGGTAATATGGGATAATTCAGAATCTTAGGCCCTGGTTTCAATTTGTAATTGGAAGAGCTCTAAGATGGAGAACACGACTCTTAACTTCACCTCAACATTAGTGGGAAACACTTGAAACCTGGATTGTTGGTAGTTGAAGCTAAGTGCCTTCTAGGTCCCAAGTGTGTTCAGTATAACATTTGTTTCTGTTTGTTTTACCTCATCGTGGTCCACCTCATCGTGGTTTACCTCATCGTGGTTTACCTCATCGTGGTTTACCCCATAGGCAGTGCATCTCTCTAGTAAGCCTAAAAACGTAAGTTAAATCAAACATTTCTTTCCAAGTATTTTCAATTTGATCCATTAGGCTATTGGGATTTCAGTTTGTACAAATATATTAGTGTATTTTGGGAACATGTGTTCTCTACTACACGTGTAATTGAACACAACAGTATTTTGACTATTGTTAACTTTCTTGGGGATATTTTCTATTCTACATAAATACCTTCTACCATTTAGAGCTCTGGTTCCCAAACTATGGGCCATGGCCCTCTGCAGGGCCTTTTTTTTACAATATGTAGAGGGATCACATTGAAATAAGACAATTACATTAAAATTACTGGAAGTTATAAATAAACAAGAACGCAACACCCCAGGGCCCAGGTTCCCAGGCAGGGGCAGGTGTCCATTAATATAATGTTAATTATTTATTGCTGTGCAATTGACGAGCCAGCATCGCCCGTCTCAAGCGAGTTACCCCTCAAGTGAACAACTCTTGCACATTTTTACTTGCAGTATCAACTCTGCAAAACATTGTATGATGGTGATTTATTGTTTTTTGTTTGTGTCTATCGACGAACTATCTAATGAGGGCCTAGCTAACTAAATCTATCAACGAAGGCGTCCCTAATTAAATCTAACAACGAGGGCCTCCATAACTAAGTAAAGCATCGAGGGCCTCTTGCTTCGTCTTAGTGAAGCTGAACACATAATGCAATCTGGTGAAGGCAACGAAACTGCCTTCTCTTCTCAAAAACGGAAATAAAAACCAGTGCTATAGTGAAACTACAAAGCATTGCAATGTTGACGTTACCTCGAACTAAACAGTGTCATTCTTGATAGGTTAGGTGAGAACCTGAGGTCATAGTACGCTTCCGGTAAGACAAAAACCACTTTAAATTGTACGGTTAGCACATCAGAATAAATAAATAAATAGTAATTTTGTCACTTGTTCTAAATCTAAATTCCTTTATCTCCCCCCCCCCCCCAAAAATGTAATTTCCAAAAACTTATTTTTTTTTAAATTATAAACATGTTCATGAGTTGTTAGTGGATGTTTAAAATCATCAGGACAAATATAATTATATCATACAATTACTCCAATTAGCACACACAGTCACAAACATACAACAATTTGTCATACACACTCACATAAATACAATAATTCCCATCCTATGGACCGTGATATGGTCGTTTAAATTGAAACAATTCTGAAGGTTTGAAGGTCATTTACAAAAAGAAAAAAACAAATTGGCATAAATATGAATATAATGTAAACCTCATTTGAAATCCTACCTATTTAATTATACCGAAAAAATTCTTCACTCAAAAAATAAGTATCCTCACGACAAAATAAATTTATTATCCTTATTTTTCAACCCGTTATATACAAATTATAAATTTTTCGACAGTAAGAGTAATTGGTTTGACATTTTGGGGGATCATGTTCGTCTACATCAGACAGAAGAAAGTTTAGCATTCAACCCCATTAGCATAGCATTCACAATGCGCAGAGTTTCTTTCACCCTATGTCCCTGTTACCTAGCAGTAAAATAGGTACCTGGGTGTTAGTCAGCTGTCACGGGCTGCTTCCTGGGGGTGGAGGCCTGGTCGAGGACCGGGCCGCGGGGACACTGAAGCCCCAAAATCATCTCAAGATAACTCAAGAGAAGTGTGGTGGAAATTATGGCTCAGAATAATTTCTATTCATGAATGAATATATGTAAATTTACTTCGTTTTGGCATTAACATTCAACCTATTAATTAATAGTCCGGGACCCTAGTGAATATTTACACCAAAAAGACCAAAACTCTGGTATATATATAAGCCCACAAGCCCGGAACTCTGGTGCATATTTCACTCGCAAGCCCAAGACTGTTGTATATTTAAACCACAAGCCCAAAAATGCTGTATATTTAAACCACAAGCCCAAGAATGTTGTATATTTAAACCACAAGCCCAAGAATGCTGTATATTTAAACTACAAGCCCAAAAATGTTGTATATTTAAACCACAAGCCCAAGAATGCTGTATATTTAAACCACAAGCCCAAGAATGTTGTATATTGAAACCACAAGCCCAAGAATGTTGTATATTTGTATATATACAGTTGGACGAGATTGTTTGGTATGTAGTTCTTTGGCTATATTTACTCTCTAATTGGCGCTGTAGCTGACTATTATTTTCATATTACTGGATATTGTCTAGATATCCATGGTGATGGTCTGGGTGGGTGTAGAAATTAGGTGAGTTTTGACAGAACCGTTTGTAGGTTCCTTTGACAGAACCGAGCTGTTTGTGCACTTTGTACGCCTATTTAAATACATTTCGTTGTCCTGCCTATATAGTAAGACTGACGGTAAGAGGACATGTAAAGGCAAGGTTGACTTTCGTTTCTTACAAGGCATTCTGTTTCGTTCTGTTTGGTGTCGGGAGAGTTTTTTAAAAGCAAGTTGACCGTGTTAAAAGCAAGTTGACGGTGTTAAAAGCAAGTTGACCGTGTTAAAAGCAAGTTGACGGTGTTAAAAGCAAGTTGACGGTGTTAAAGCAAGTTGACGGTGTTAAAAGCAAGTTGACGGTGTTAAAAGCAAGTTGACGGTGTTCATTCTCTAGCAGTATGTGGTAAACAGTAACTTCTGTTTAGATTTAGACACGCAAAATCTCAAAATAGTTAGAATGTTATGACCTACTTTTCTCAAGCCCTCAAGAAAACTTACTTATGCTTTCTTCCTGTTTTTCCTGCATTTATAACATATTTGATAATATATGTTAATATAGATAATATATGTTTATAACATATATTATCTGGGGGCGTGAATTGAGTACACATTCTTGGGCAAGCAGTTCTTAATGACTCAAGTCGCACGGAATTTTTATTAACATCCTTAAGCACATTTCGCTTATGTTGCTACCTCAAGGTTATGTCAAGGTTATCTCAAGATAACATTGACATATAGAGTACATATTAAGAACTAGCCATGCTATAATCCCCCATCGTGCAGGAAGGGCTGCTATACTGGGGTACGATATCAATTTGGCAGCATTAGCAAAATTAGACGGATTATGAAGATATCTTCCAGAACACGGAAGTGGGGAAGTAATTGTAATTCTCGAGTTTCCTCTTACCAGCAAGTCTGAAGCTTCTAATGACTAGAATTTTAATAATGTAATGTTGAAGAGTATGATCAAGCTCTTGTTCACAGAATATGTAACATGGAATGCTCTGGATTTAAAGATTTCTCTCCCGAAGCTGATCTTGATTAACCCCAACTTGATCTGTGATTAACTTTATAATATCTGGTAGAAGGTTTGCGTTGCCTATTGATACAAAAATATATAGGTGTCAGAACTAACATGGGAGTTTATGCTGTCCTAAGGGGGCTGACAGCTGAGTGAACAGCGCTTCGGATTCGTAGTCCTGAGGTTCCGGGTTCGATCCCCCGTGGAGGAGGAAACAAATTTGCAGAGCTTCTTTCCCCCTAATGCACTGTTCACTTAGCAGTAAATAGGTGCCTGGGAGGTAGACAGCTGCTACGGGCTGCTTCCTGGGGGCGTGTAACAAAAAAGAGGCCTGGTCTAGGACCGGGCCGCGAGGACGCTAAGACCTGAAATCATCTCAAGATAACCTCTCAATATCTCAAAGAACCTTATCATAGTTCATGTGCTGGGGCTTTTCGGCCTTTAAATATCTGTGATCTCTCTTATATAAGACATGAATAATGAGGAAAATGGAATAGAAACACCAGTAGCATTGGAATTTCTGGAGGAATCCGAAGATTGCTTCATAACCGAATTTAAATATACACCTTTATTAAAATTAAAATTAAATATACTATGGATATATTATGTTCCTGGTACTGGTAAACAAAAGAACGTTTATCAATAATAAGCCCTTGTCGATAAAGTCACTGAAGATTTTTTTACAATGAGATGCGTATTATGAGATGCTAAAGGTATGTACATTCCCTTAGATTCATTTTATCCTTGACTATGTTCAGGGATAAAATATACTTGCTGGCTGGCTAGAACACTAGTGTAATGGCCTTAATAACTCTCCACAGGTGGAGAAGCCTTAAGCACAACACCGAACCAAACCATGCAACAGACCATTGTCTTTAATCCACATTAAGGGGTTCAAACCCTTGTGCAGACGAGGAGTCACAATAACGTGGCTGAAATATATTGACGAAACCACACACTAGAAAGTGAAGGGACGACGACGTTTCGGTCCGTCCTGGACCATTCTCAAGTCGATTCTTCTAGCCCATGAAAATGCGGGGAAGGATCTCAGAAGACCCAATTTCTCTCCTGGCAATCCAAGACAACAGTAGTCCTCTACAAGACAGTGTACCAACCTCCACAATTATCACCACGAAGGTGGTAATGGTCACCATCTTCTCCTTGGGATAATTACCGATATGCGGCGAAATTAAACACAATTAAGATGCTTAATTTTCGATTAAAATTCTTGAAACGCCCCACTCTGCAGCACCGCTGTGGATGTTAATGAAGGCTGTAAGTATGCCCTGTGGGCCGCTAGGATGACGTACAGTATATTAAGCGAGTATCTTCCATCTTGGGCATCCCCCAGCCTCCCAGCTCCTCCTTACATAATACACCTGAGTGAAGAGGGGAAGATGGGGGGGGGAGGGGATGAATTACTTACCTGCGTTACCAAGGGAGTTGTCAGTGATCTAAGCACTGTGTTAACGAGTAGGTGAATACCTGTATGGGTTTCAGTTGATGAATGATTGATGAATAAAAAATCGGTAGTTGATGCTAGAAAATGGTAAGATGCTTCATGCCACAGAAGTATTGGGTCGTTGATGTTATAGTATTCAGATTCCCCGATTGTTTGGTGATAGGGAGCCGGTCGGCCGAGCGGACAGCACACTGGACTTGTGATCCTGTGGTCCTGGGTTCGATCCCAGGCGCCGGCAAGAAACAATGGGCAGTGTTTCTTTCACCCTATGCCCCTGTTACCTAGCAGTAAAATAGGTACCTGGGAGTTAGTCAGCTGTCACGGGCCGCTTCCTGGGGGTGGAGGCCTGGTCGAGGACCCGGTCGCGGGGACACTAAAAAGCCCCGAAATCATCTCAAGATAACCTCTCAAGATGGGTCGTGGATCTGAGACCCTGGAGTGTTTACCAGAGTCGTATCAAGTAGTATGTCTTGATGCCACTTGATCCATGGTCTTAGACGGATCGAATCGTTGTCGTTTCTCGATCTTCTGATGTGTGGTTTGGTTATCCGTCAAAGAATGTATAAGAATGTATGAAAGAATGTATGAATGTATCCGTCAAAGAGTGTATACAAGGAATGTAATGTACCGATACAAAGAATGTATCCGTCAATGAACGTCAAATGCAATGTATATCTCAGCAAAGTATATCATACGCTGATACGTGTGTTAGAGTTGTACTGACCGTGTGTGCCTAATCACGAAACCACTCCAAGATTAGTAGTGACTGAAAAGCTTCGTGTAACTCAGAACTTACAGTGACCTCACTTAGAAATAAGGTTTCCCTGTGTGCCAGGCTCTTGTAAACAAATCATTTAAATAGGACGGAGATGTTAACGGGATTAATAAGGAAGATATACAAAGAGATGTTCCTAAGAAAAACAAAGGAGACAAAAAAGAGATGTTCAGTGGAAATCAAGGGAGATAAAGAAGAGATGCTGAAAGGATTAACATTGGAGATAGGAAAAAAGATGTTAAAGGGCTTAACAAGAAAAATGGGAAGAAAACCTCAAAATTTAACAAGAGTGAGAGGGAAATGAATTAACAAGGGAGACAGGGAATAGCTCCTTAGTTGCAGGCGATGAGTCACAATAACGTGGCTGAAGTATGTTGACCACACCATACACTAGACAGTGAAGGGACGACGACGTTTCGGTCCATCCTGGACCATTCTCAAGTCATTCACAATCGACTTGAGAATGGTCCAGGACGGACCGAACCGTCGTCGTCCCTTCACTTTCTAGTGTATGGTCTGGTCAACAGCTCCTTAGTTTCAACAGCATCACAGTGACAAGACTGGAGTCCTGGATACAGTGAAACACATACTAGAGCATCACATCATATGCTGTGAGAAAATTTAGAGATAAATCTAAACTTACGTTGCATGAAATGGCAAACCATCTCATTACAAATGATGAATTATCTGAAATCCTTACACTGTATCCATATTTCACTCCTAGTAGATAAAATGACATATTAGCTTAACGAACAAGTGTAGTGTGAAGACTAATAATAATAAACTGCAGCTTTTCAATGATCTAGTAAGAAGACCGTATCAAAACTAGTAATATATTAATGAAAAAAACAACCATCAATATATATAGTGACTCCTTGTAAATAAACAGATATTTAAACGAAAAAATCTATGTAACCAGCTGATATTATAATTATATGGTGTGCAGAATGGATGTAATTGTTAATGTAATAATCTCCGTTGAGGTCTGATAAATAAATGTTGTGTCCTCTGTAATCCTTCTTGCGCTACCGCTCACAGGATGAGTATGGGGTGCACAATAAGCTAATTAAATTCAAACCTCCGTTACAGTGAGTGAAGTGAGGAAATGGAGTTAGCATGATTGGGAAATAGTCGACATGAATTTCATCAACAGTTTCAAGAGTACATTCACTAATGTAAATGAGAAAGAGGAAGTTACTGAACTGTGAATGAAAAATCTGGACCCTTGAGCTGAAGCTCGACCAGCAGGCACACATATAGGTACATTGCCGGTCACGTTGCACACGCACGGGTAAACGAACGGAACAAAAAAAAATGTGCAAACCCATGAGACAAAATAGAGATTTCTGAAGAGACTGGCAATATATTTGAACCAAATGAGAAGAGTTCCCAGAATATGATAATCTTCCATCAAAAGAACAACCAATCTAAAAGGGTGTTAAAAACCTCACAGAATTTTCCCGTTGAGGTTAAAGAACCTTGGGACAAAAAAATATCCATCGCGTGAGATTCCGGTTCACAGAGCAGCGACCCCAATCAGGTTTAAAAACCGGGCAGTTCATAAATTGACAATGCAATTTTCTTGGTGGCCCTATCAGCCCCCCTTATCAGCTGGGTCTATAGATCTGGAGTGTCTGACGGATGGTGCGAGTGTATCATGGCCAGACACGTCAAGCTATAGGTCCCAGCCTCTTGTGGGGTCCTAGATTGATGCCGGGGTCCAAGCCTGATGCCGGGGTCCCAGCCTGGTGCTGGGGTCCCAGCCTGGTGCTGGGGTCCCAGCCCGTTGCGGTGTTCTAGCTTGCTATCGGGTCTGTCTGCTGCGGGGTCCTATAGCATGCAGTTGTGTCTAAACCTGTTATCAGGTCGCAGCCTGCTGCGTTCTGCTTTATGGATTCTGACTGCTGTGTGCAGCTGCTCTTTGAGGGCTCCTGCCTGTTGCCTCTGCTTCCACAAACTTGTCTCCTACCCCTTGCTGTGGCAACAGTGCTTGATGTGGCAACACGTCTTGCTGTGAGAATCCGGCGAACTGCTCAGCTTGCTGTGGAGACCGCCCTGCTGAGCGTCTCTCCGCTTGCTGTGGAGACTGAACACTGAGTAGGGAAGATATGCATATGATATATATATATATATATATATATATATATATATATATATATATATATATATATATATATATATATATATATATATATATATATATAATATATATATATATATAATATATATATATATATATATATATATATATATATATATATATATATATATATATATATATTATATATATAAAGATGCTTTACACTAGAAAGGCAAATTAATAAATGGAAGATAGGAATATAAATCTCACGCCTTTGAGAGCTTTAACCAGGGGGTTTGTTTAGCTCCTTGTTTAACAGCTCTGCCCATAGCAACTATCTATCTCTGGGGAGCGCGTGATTATTGGGGGAAAACTCCCTGACAAGGAAACAAGTGTAGGGAGTGGACTGCCCTGCACCGATACTTCACAGTATATCAGTTAATGGTTATAGAACGCGAGGCCAGTATTGCTGGACAAATGGTCAGTGTTGGGATATATAGGAGTTCTATTTAACATGGATAAAATCTACGTTATTGACCCATTAGCTGCATCAATGCCTCTATATGGGTCTTGCAGTTGAAGTTGATTTCCTTCACAAAGGTTCTTAAGAACTCTCTTCTTCAGCCAACCTGCTGTGGGAGTCTTGGTCTGATGTGGGAGAGGCTCCCTCAGTCGCCCTGCTGTGGAGGGGTCTCACCCTCCTGTGGGGGTCTAGGCCTGCTGTGGACCCTTCTATTTTATTCGGCAGTCAAATTTCCCTGCCTTTCTGTGTTACACTGCTGCTTTGTTATTCTGACCTTTGTTATGCTTCACTTCTATCCTTCTGTCCCACGGGGGCTTAGGCTGCATTTTTTGGTATGCTGGCCAGCATTTTCCTGCATTTATGTGTTCTAACAAATTTCAGTGTTACTTTGGACCCATCACTCCCTTCTTCGCGATTTTGGTATCCTGTCTGTTGATGATTTTATCTGTTAATTTTCCAGCATTCTTTTGCAACTAAGACGCCTGAGACATACTCTGGCCCAGACAATTACCACACATGGGCAAATAAATTCTGATATATTTTTGTTTAAGTCTCGTTGACGATGCGAATTGGGAACAAAGGACGTCGATGAAGCTTTTACAGGATTCACATCAATCATTGATGATTTGTACGACCGTTGCAATCATTTGGTTACTAAACTTATACATAATATATAGATGTCAGCCTTGGCTAACAAGTGCCATTAAAGAATCAATCGCAGAGAGAAGATTGTTTTATAGAGTATACTAAATGGGCCCATTACTTCCGCACCACAATATAGGATATATAATAATTATAGTGAAATACGCAGGGAAGCACATAGGGTCTACAACAACACCGAACGAGTCTCTGGAGACAGTAAAGCAGCTTAGTAAGTAATTAAGGAAGTTCTCAAAAGGAAACCAGGACGAGTCAACTAGCAACAAATCATTCATGATTAATTCCACACGGATCCCAAGATCCGTCAACAATTTCTAACTCCATCAACCACAACTACAGTTCCAAGGCATCTTCAATCTCCAGCAACCAACCTGAGAGTGGCTTAGGAAACTTCTTACTCTTTTTGCCTTCCCAAAATCTATAATAGGAATGAATGATGTTCGATGAATGATATGAATGAATGAATGAATGAGAATGATGTGATGAATGAGTGATGTTCCACGCCGCTATTTACGGAGGAGTGCAATGAAAATCATGTTAACTGCGCTGTTAATGGCAACGATCTCTGATTGTCGAGGGGCCAGAGTCACGAAGTAGTTACGCAAGCACTTACGAACATGTACATATTTTCTCATTCTTTGACGGCTTTGTTTACAATTATTAAACAGTTAATGACCTCCGAAGCACCAGGAGGCTGTTTATAACAATAACAACAGTTGATTGGTAAGTTTTCATGCTTGTAAACTGTTAAATAAATGTAACCAAAACCGTCAAAGATTGAGGAAAGATGTACACGTTCGTAAGTGCTTGCGTAACTACTTCGTGAATCTGGCTACAGGACTAGTATATAGAGCGCACGGCTGCTCTTACCCTACTCCCAGCATCCAGAAGATCAGGTCCTGTCACAGGTGCGTAGCATGAATTACATATAATAACAAACAGGACAGCAGAGGGTAAGACAATCTCTTTACGAAGACCTGAAGGAGAATAGTGATGATTGGGAAGATTGGCGCCAGCGATCATCATCATCATCATCACTTTGCTGGCCAAACAATATGGTAAGAAGGAACAAATCCACAAGGGCCGTGACGAGGATTCGAACCTACGTCCGAGATCATCCCAGTTCATTTTGTTCATTTGATTCATCACGCTATTGCGATTTATGTGTGTATGCTAAAAATGTGTTCAGTGTTTGAAAACACCAGGGAACAAGTTAAATGTTTAACTCTGAAGTTAGTAGTATTATAGACGTAAATGTTCGTAGTATGTGTATGACCATTAACTGTTATCCTCCAATCATATGCCTAACGCATGAAAAATGAAGCCCTAACAGCCTGGTGGACCAAGCAACATCACAGCAACAGCCTGGTGGACCAAGCAACATCACAGCAACAGCCTGGTGGACCAAGCAACATCACAGCAACAGCCTGGTGGACCAAGCAACATCACAGCAACAGCCTGGTGGACCAAGCAACATCACAGCAACAGCCTGGTGGACCAAGCAACATCACAGCAACAGCCTGGTGGACCAAGCAACATCACAGCAACAGCCTGGTGGACCAAGCAACATCACAGCAACAGCCTGGTGGACCAAGCAACATCACAGCAACAGTCTGGTGGACCAAGCAACATCACAGCAACAGCCTGGTGGACCAAGCAACATCACAGCAACAGCCTGGTGGACCAAGCAACATCACAGCAACAGCCTGGTGGACCAAGCAACATCACAGCAACAGCCTGGTGGACCAAGCAACATCACAGCAATAGCCTGGTGGACCCAGCAACATCACAGCAACAGCCTGGTGGACCAAGCAACATCACAGCAACAGCCTGGTGGACCAAGCAACATCACAGCAACAGCCTGGTGGACCAAGCAACATCACAGCAATAGCCTGGTGGACCCAGCAACATCACAGCAACAGCCTGATGGACCAAGCAACATCACAGCAACAGCCTGGTGGACCAAGCAACATCACAGCAACAGCCTGGTGGACCAAGCAACATCACAGCAACAGCCTGGTGGACCAAGCAACATCACAGCAACAGCCTGGTGGACCAAGCAACATCACAGCAACAGCCTGGTGGACCAAGCAACATCACAGCAACAGCCTGGTGGACCAAGCAACATCACAGCAACAGCCTGGTGGACCAAGCAACATCACAGCAACAGCCTGGTGGACCAAGCAACATCACAGCAACAGCCTGGTGGACCAAGCAACATCACAGCAATAGCCTGGTGGACCCAGCAACATCACAGCAACAGCCTGATGGACCAAGCAACATCACAGCAACAGCCTGATGGACCAAGCAACATCACAGCAACAGCCTGATGGACCAAGCAGGCTGGAGAGTAGATATAACATTCTAGACAGAATCTCACTTAACCACTTAGTGTCCAGCATCACCTCCTTATCTTATCTGACAACATTACATAATAATTTCGCTCATTGTATACGCGTTTGAGAAAACTAACATTATTACCAATCATATATAACAGGAGAACAAATTATCATCACTATTTAAGATTCATTCAGATCAAATCAGCCACTCGGCTCATCCACACAGTGGATGGAGTGTTCATCCACTTCAAGGGTTGGCATAAAATGAATCAACCCCTGCTCAAGCTTTGTAATACAACTATTTTTTCGTTGTTTAAATAAGTATAAACATTTTCCTACAATAAATATATCTAAATGATCTGGGGAACTCTAAGACATGTGTGCATACAAAAAAGTGTTGATCTAATGACTATTATCTTTTAGAATTTTAATAGTTGCAAAATTTACATTCTTACCGTCTTAACAAAAACATTAAATATTTACTGTCCTTTTTTTTACAATTAATCCAAATTATGCAGGTGGCAAGATCCCAAGACTCCTGATTTGCCACCTTGCAAGCAGCTGCTGTTGTCATTCTTGCTCAGTGCTCAAGACGGTGTCAGTTTGGGACCGAAATATCCATTCTACATGGACGTGGAGCTGGTGCTGTTGGTGCTGAGACCCTCTGGTGGCCTGGGTTCGAATCCTCTGAGGGGGTCACGGAATTACATTGATACATTTTATATTATTTATATATATATATATATATATATATATATATATATATATATATATATATATATATATATATATATATATATATATATATATATATATCAACCTCCTTACCATCATTAAACATCTCGCCAACGTGACTATTCTCGTCACTTTATTTTTACGATCTTCACCATCTTCACTATCCTTATCATCTGCATGATATTCACACCATCTAGACGATCCTCGCCATCTTCACTATCCATTAACCGTCACCATCCTCTCTCATCACGTAAGCCCAGCATCCTTATGGTACAAAGGAGCTCAACCATCTTTTCCTTCCTTAAGCTTCTGGTTCCTTATCATATATTCTGTCTTCACCTTCCTATTAGCGGTCCCTAAAGCCACGAGGCCTCAGCTGGCAGCCGCCCTTGGTGTCGAGCAGTATGTTGTCAGATGACATGACATGACATGACATGACATGACATGACATAACATGATATGATATGATACAAGACATGTCTCATATGGAAGTATCTGTGGGTATGTGGGTTTATTTGCTATTTTATTTTATTTTATGTGCCTGTTAAGTTACTACAGATGTTTGATATAGATGTTTTTCGGTCTTTTTGGAAAAAAAAAAAACAACCAACGGCCTTTCTGACCTTTGGTTGAAAAATGCACTGAATCCCAATCTACTGTTTTCTATCATATCTGCTACAATATATTTCTCTCTCTCTCTCTCTCTCTCTCTCTCTCTCTCTCTCTCTCCTCTCTCTCTCTCTCTCTCTCTCTCTCTCTCTCACACACACACACACATATGTGTATGGGGCCCTCGCGGCTGAGTGGACAGCGTTCTGGGGTCGTAGATCTAAGGACCTGAGTTCGATCCCGGGTTCCCCAGATATTTGTTCCAAAGGGAACGAGACTGGAGACCTTAACATGAAATTAAGTAAACACATTTCTCAAGAGCATGTGAGTTAATAAAATCTAAACTCCCAAACTCATTTTTACACTGCAATTACTGAAAAAAATTATATTAGATGAAATATATATTTGTATACATATAAAATAAATCCTATAATTCAAAAGAATATAAATTTCCCAATACATTTTTGGGGAAATATAAACCTGATACATGATTACAAAAAATAAGTTCAGAAAGGTCTAATTTGACTTGAAATTAATAATGTTTCATATGAAGAGTTTGATAATTAACAAATACCAATATGTCTTTTAGAATACAATGCACATTATTAGAGCACCCATGTATGACAATTGTCATTATGTATGAATACAGCATGAATAAACTCTAAAAAAAAGGTATGTCTTATAATACAAGTTGTATATTAATAGAACAGTAATCTATGAACATTTTGTCATAATATATGTATATTGCATAAATAAAATATTATATACAGCATTATGCCCATTTAGGATGCATTTCACTACTACTTAATGCTTATGAGATCATCCTGAATTAGTCAATTAGCTTCGTTAATAATTTAGGCATTGTCTCGCGCCGGGTAATGTGCAGCTTATTAAAATAATCATATTAGCGTGCAGCTCACCAGCCTGCATCGTAATGCAACACTGCATGCAACACTGGTCGCACGCAACACTGGTCGCACGCAACACTGGTCACACGCAAAATTGGTCACACGCAACTGAACCTGATTGTTGTTCTGGCCTGATATTTTTTTTAGTTTTTTACTTAACAGAGTTTGCGGGACCAAACTTCAACTCCTGGGCTCCGGCACTCCATTTGTATGTCGGTGTATGTTATTTGAAGGTAATCCCGTTAAGTTAGCCAATGTTAGGTATACCAAAGGATATTAAACCTTTCAAATTATGTAAACCAGAGGATATTAAACTTAGTAAGTTGGGTAAACCAGAGGATATTAATCTTGGTAAGTTGGAAAGTCCAATAACGCTTAGGACGCGCGCACACACACACACACACACACACACACACACACACACACACACACACACACACACACACACACACACACACACACAGTACCCAAATGAGCGAAAGAGACAGAAAAAAATTCAGTGTCAGAGTAGTTAACAAATGGAATGCATTAAGTAGTGATGTGGTGGAGGCTGACTCCATACACAGTTTCAAATGTAGATATGATAGAGCCCAGTAGTCTAAGAAATCTGTACACCAGTTGATTGACAGTTGAGAGGCGGGACCAAAGACCCGCCGGAGCTCAAACTCCGCAAGCACAACTAGGTGAATACAACTAGGTGAGTATACACACACACACACACACACACACACACACACACACACACACACACACACACACACACACACACACACACACACACGTCTTATTATAAGATACAAGCGGGATCTAAGAGTCAGTACTCGATCCTGCAAGCGCAAATAAGTGAGTACACACACCAAAGCTTCTGCTAGGAGCCCCTTACTCATCCCAGCAAGCTCATCTAGGTGAGGCCAGACCCAAAGTATCAAGTGATGAAGCTGTAAAAATCCCAGACGACGCCCAGCGAATGAGACATTAAGTCCTGCATATTCAACCCTTGAATATTAACTATGGTCACCCGCGTCCCCTACACACTCAACATGTGCCTGCTGTAACCAGGCCTCACACACCTGCCTCTCATAACAAAGCCCCATTGCACACCTGTTTGCTATATAACAAAACCCCATTGTACACCTGCCTGCTATATAATAAGACCCTATTGTACACCTGCCTGTTATATAATAATACCCCATTGTACACCTGCCTGCTATATAATAAGACCCCATTGCACGCCTACCTCTCATAACAAGGCCTCACACACACCTGTCTCATAATAAGGACTCACATACCTACCTGCTGCAATATGGACCCACACACACACCTGTCTCATAATAAGGACTCACATACCTACCTGCTGCAATATGGACCCACACACACACCTGTCCGTCATAACAAGGAACCAGACTCCTGCCTGCCATAGCAAGGCCTATCAAGAGGTGGTCTTCACATTTCACAACTACTGCCAATCTGACGCATTAATGTTATCCCTCAGTTGGGTTTAACAGCAAGACCTCTGTTGCACCTCTGCTGAACCTCTGTTGCACCTCTGCTGCACCTCTGTTGCACCTCTGCTGCACCTCTACTGCTAAATATCACCTGGCCTAACCAAGCGATGGTTCAAAAAACGTGGATATGTGTGTGAGCCGCTACTACTTCTTTGTAATTTGTACATTAGGAACCGTAACTTACAAAATGAGGCTAATTAGTCTAGAGAGCGGCTTCTACTAGTAGAGAAACGCACGCCAGCAGAAAGAAGTTGTGGAAGCCACCTCAATCCCCAACTTTTTTCTTAAACACGATCCAACGCCCACCTAGACACAAGTCCCAGTGGCATCTACAGCTGTCGGTCAATCACTGTTAAGATGATTGTCGGTTAATCACAATCGACTTGAGAATGGTCCAGGACGGACCGAAACGTCGTCGTCCCTTCATTTTCTAGTGTATGGATTGGTCAACATACTTCAGCCACGGGATTGTGACTCATCGTCTGCACTGTTTAGAGTGAGGTGGGATATGAAATCGAGAAGTAATTCACATAAAAGGATATCAATTATGAGAACACCAGGCGAAAAGATATCAATTATGCTGTGAATGATCGACTGACTGATCGATTCACTAGTGACGTAATAAGGTAATTATTGTCGTATTTAAACAAAATCTTTTATCCTTTATGTTCAGTTTTTTTGCTGGATTCTGTGACAGAAGGAATCAAATCGTAGAGTAAACACCCTGTGGCCCAAGAACATCACAGGAGCAAGAAGACGGACTTCGTCTGGATTGTATTTTTGGCAATAAATTGGGTCTTCAAAACCCCCAATCAACTTACCCTCCCGGGGTACAGAGCAGACAATCATCGACCTATCTCTAGAAAAAAGCGTTGCAGAAAGAAAGCTTGCAATAATATGGAAATTGCAATCAATTAAAAAGGACGAGGGGGGACTGGGAACAAACATCTTGAAATTATCCACAAGCTTTGGTTATCCCAGACCGTCCAAATGATTGGGCACAATTCCTTCCCTCCGTCCCATCCCAAATCCTTATCCTGATTCCAGTGTATTATAGTCGCAATGGCTTGGCGTTCTCTTCTAATAGTTCCCCCCCCCCTTTGGTTATGAGGTGGAATTTACCTGACGCAAATGAAGCCGGGAAAACACAACCGAACCTGAACACCCAAATACTTCAACGAGCATGATGAAATTGCCCTATTACAAATCACTGTAGCCATGATACTTTAGACGTTTGGCGGCAGTTCTCAAAAGTGCCGATCTCTGCTGAACACTCAGTATTCAACTGAGGAACCACACACATCTCAAGAAGGTCAGAGTCGTTCAGAACCGACAACTCAATGAGATTGAAAGCGGTTCAAGTCTCTTGTATCTAATTGACAATGAGGAACTCGACTAGAATAGAAGTGGTTGGTGACTGTGTGAGGACAGAACGGGAACACTGATATTTAGGTGAGTATAACATTTCCAATACTAAATTGGAAGAGGCATCAGGGAAATAAATAATCAGTGTAGTAATGACACTGATGGGTTCCTCGTATGTTTAACAATGAGTCATTGGAGAAATGTTATTTTGCCCTGTGGTTAAATTAATAGTCTTGGCTCAGTTACCCAACATAAATAATCAAACAGGAGGGAACACTGCTCAGTGACCTGACAGGAATAACAGAGTATAATCACCAAAAGATAGAACAATCACCACAAGGATCATCAGGATCGTCACAGCACGAAATCAACTCATCATGATTAAAGAGTGTTCGTAGGATTCACGACATATTCCCCCAGGAAATTGTTTCATAGCATAAATTTGTAGAAGTTTTGATAATCACTAAAAACAAGAAGAATCTCTTCACAGGCTGGTGCTAACCGGTGAATCATACCTAAGAAGCAGAGATTTTTCCTAGTTTTTCTGAACTCATTACAGCTTCACTGCAGTAGAATGATGTATATTGTAAAATCCACTGAAAGGAGATTTTGTCTTATTTTTCACATGGCACTGTCTATCACCTTGCCAAAATAAGAGGAGGAATATATGTCATTTTCTAGGGAGTTATCATATCAGCTTGGGGATTATTAATTGTAAATAGATATTTTCTCCACCCAGTTTTAGAAGGTCAGATTCAAGTCTCCGACTATGACTTATACATGCCATATGGATCTGAATTTATATAATATATAATGTTATATGTTTGAACTGAGCAGTCAGGTGGCCAATATACTAATCGACTGTATATTTTGTTTCAATCGATAAACATGAATCGATATTTGATTTGTCACATGTTGTTTTACCTACAGGCGTGAAACAAATTTTGTATTAAAAACATGACGCTATTACTACCAGTTTTATAATTCAGTTTCAGTATATTCATTTTTGAATTCACTGTGCCATATTTCAGTGATTTCTATATTATTCACAATATTCCTTAATGACAATAGCTTTGAGGTGAGAATATTGTTAGAAATGATACGTGTATTTACTTATAATAAATAAGAAGATTTAAGAGAGTATTTTGTGAGATATTTATCAAATCAACATGTTTTCCTTGATAACTTTTTCACGAATATACTACAAATTAATATTATCTTATCGCGCGTTGCACAGAGTGTCTTGGGTGTTGCACAGGCTGTCTTAGATGTTGCATATGCTGATATAGGTGTAGCACACGCTGTCTTAGGTGGTACACAGGCTGTCTTAGGTGGTACAGAGGCTATCTTGGGTGCTGCACAGTGTGCCTTGGGTACAATGCGCTTTTCGTCAAGTATTTTTCTCCAGAATCGGAAGATATATATGTATATTTGGCTGCATAAAACACTATAGCTACTTACAAGATTGGTATACAGAACATGGCTACTCATGGAAGAGATGCTCTGTCAGAGGCCTCTGGCGTTTCCTTCAATGTTAATTATCTCATACCATTCCAACATCCGTATAAGCATCAGATCAAAGTTGCAGTGAAATTTGCTTGACTGATATGTGACATAACAGTGACACAAAGACTACATATAATAACCAGTGCTGAGTTCAGGGTCAGCTGCCATGTAGGGCAGACCCTTACTGTTTTCTTAGAGTTATACAATTAATGTTGCTGAATTTGATGAACTACAGAATAACTCAACTATAATTCGAAAAACTATATACATTTTTTGTATATTTTATATAAACCTATTTATATAAAACTATATTTATAGTTTATATATATATATATATATATATATATATATATATATATATATATTTGTTCATTTATAATTGAGTTATTGTACACGAAATTAGGATAAAAATATGAACCAAAGAGAAATTCATAATCACATCAAAACATAATTATAATTATTTACTTTATATCTAGATTTCAATTTAGATCAAGAAGTACATTTATTGGGGATTTATCTCGGTAATTGCTCAAACTTCTTTGTTCTCCGGCGGAAATAATGGTCAATTGTTCCCCCTCGTGACCCACGTCTCCATTATGCATGATCCCCCCCCCCTATTAGGTCTCCTCTGCGTCCCCCTTCCTCCTTCCTTCCGTCTGGAGGGAACAAATTAATATCAAATGCCATCACCATCAAGGAGCAACAGCAATATCAGAACTAAAAAAAGTTATATATAACATTTTTGAAGCCTAAAGTTAGTACACTGAAACTTTCTTATGAACTATTTTGATGTTATTTTGCTTGTTTCTTTACTTTCCAATAGGACCAACAATGGTTGGAGTGTGAAGAGACAATTGTATTCCTGTGTGAACAAACCATTGTATTCCTGTGTAAACAGACCATTGTATTCCTGTGTGAACATACCATTGTATTGCTGTGTAAACAGACCATTGTATTCCTGTGTGAACAAACCATTGTATTGCTGTGTAAACAGACCATTGTATTCTTGTGTAAACAGACCATTGTATTCGTGTGTGAACAAACCATTGTATTCCTGTGTGAACATACCATTGTATTGCTGTGTAAACAGTCCATTGTATTCTTTTGTGAACAGACCATTGTATTCCTGTGTGAACAAACCATTGTATTTCTGTGTGAACAAACCATTGTATTCCTGTGTGAACAGACCAACAATGGGTGCTGATTGGCAGACCATCAATCATACAACACTGACTCTTTTTACTGATAAAATTCATCTCTGCTACTTTTTAGCGATCATAAATTAATAACTACAATATAGCTATTTATATCCTCGGAAGTTGTAGTGGTAGCATTCACAAAAGAGGAGGTGATAGAAAGGGGGGGGGCGAGCCATGTCAACTGTCCGACGCTTCCCTCTCCCCCTCTCGCCCAAGCGCACTAGTTCACCTACAATTCACAAGCCAGGCATGTAGAAGCCCTATGTATATAATTGCAGAACTTTGAATTCGCAGAGAGCGCTCATTTGACTGTACCGGCCATTCGCGCACCTGCACGCTAGTTTTAGGTCAATTAACCTCCCCAACTACATACCAATGACGTGAGTCGTGGGATGTTTGCCGGCCGGAGTGGTTTTGCTCCCTCGCTATCCGGCCTCCCTATCCGGCCTCGCTATCCGGCCTCCCTATCCGGCCTCGCTATCCGGTCTCGTTACCTCCTGCACACCATCCACCACTAACGTCATTTCCAGCTCACCTCTTTCATTCATGAAACTAATAGGTAAGGGTTCCGTACCCTTTCCCCCTATTTCAACCCCTCTTATTCTCCCCTCTCACTCTCTTCCCCTCACCCCCCCCCCTCTCTCTCTCTCTCTCTCTCTCTCTCTCTCTCTCTCTCTCTCTCTCTCTCTCTCTCTCTCTCTGAAAAAGTAATATTACGAAGCACTGAAAAATTACTGAAACTCTACGGAAAACACACCCTCGTTTACAGGTTAAATGAAAATCGCAGGGAGTCGCTATAGATGGCGATATTTCTTAAAGGGTGGTACTGGGGCTGACCAGACTTTTCCTATGACAATCGCATATCTCGCAAGTGTCATCGTGGAAAGTTGGGTGAAGGTAGTCCCAGGCATTTGACCTCGTCCTTTGGACATACAGACACAAACAGTTTCCATCAACACTGCCAAGCATGAGAAATGTTGCACATGCTACAATGAACGATATGTTCGCAGTGTTTGTGAACAAGTGATGAGCGGGGGAATCGTCTCCGCTAATGGGCGATGGTATCTACGCTCCGGCATAAAAATTGCTTCATCAAGCGCCCAGTGGCCGACTATTATTTACATACGTGACGTCAATATATTGCAAAGTGGTGGGCCAGAGTCCGGCTCTCACCCCGGTGTGAGTCCGGCCAGCTGCCGTCAGCTCCTGGCCAAGAATCATTCAGGAGGGGGAAGGATTCTTCGCCAGGAGAACGTAGGCTGCCGTTCATGGAAAAGGCAGCAGAAAGGAGCAATGTTCCCTAAGGGCAGCTTGGAACCCCATCTACCTATCATGTTTCAAATCACAAATTTCAAGACCTATTTTTAAAAACAATGAATTATAAATTTAATAACCCCAATCAGCTTTAAAATCGTACCCTTTATTTGCAGTATATTAGAGACGAAATTAATTGACATTACTGAATCTATAACACAAAAATACCCAACTTTTTCTGCAACAGTTCCTTATGTATTGCATCATTGGACACATGAACACATTTACATCTTCCAGAGCCAGTTGTTCATTATAACAATATAAGTTAACCCGTGCGGAACAGACGCCGATCCGGTGTTGCGTATATTGAATATATTAGCCACTGACCTCATCAAATTAACCTGTGGCTTCCCAAGCCTGTCCGAGATTCGGTCTATATATATATATATATATATATATATATATATATATATATATATATATATATATATATATATATATATATATATATATATGCAACAATAATCACAAAAGCAATTGCCTCCTAAACACCTTTGTCAATTACTGTTAAAGCTTTTCATCGTTTTAAGCTTAATTTACTATTATTTTATTCTTATTAGGAATACAAAACATATTTACATTTTTCTGGCTTTATTTATAATGTTTTTCTTGTGGCTTGGTTTTTATTATATTCAATAATTATGTATTTTAAAACTGAAAACATGTTCGGGTTCAATAGTTACGGTGATTATTTCCAAAGAAATAAAAACTACAGTGATTAATGCTGCATGAATCAATGTTGCAGGGATTAATGTCACAATAATAAATGCTACAGGGATTATGCTGCAGGAACTAAGGCCACAGTAACAAATGAAACAGCGATTAATGCCACAGTAACAAATGCTACGGAGATTAATGCTGCAGGGATCAATGTTAGGCTGATTAATGCTGCAGGGATCAATGCTAGGTTGATTAATGCTGCAGAAATCAATGCTAGATGGATTAATGCTGCAGGAATCAATGCTAGATGGATCAATACTGCACGAATCAATGCTAGAAGAATTAATGCTATAGAGGTTACTGGTAGAGGAATCAACGCTACAATGTTTAAAACATCCAAGAAGCCATATCACCATCGTCAGTATGGATAAGCTCACACCCACTACCTCAAGGTCCGGCAATCATGCGAAATTCCATACCTACAAGACATATTTTTCTCATTATTACGGGAAGAAAAATAGTGTAGACCACCGGTATTGGAATAGAACCTTCACCATCTTGATTCTAGGATTATCTGCTCTTCCTTCTCGTCCTCTCATTCTCCTCAGCCCTTCCTCTCCTCTTTCTGCTCTCCCTCTTCTTCCCATCTCGTGGACTCAATCTACAGTCCTTCCTTTCCTCAGTCTCTCAGTAAATTCTACTTCCCCCAGTTCTCCAACTTTTTCCCTGTTGAGATATTGCGTCCTTAGTGGGATCGATGTTTGTTTTTTCATTTAGTATGTGATGAGTTGATGATTGAGTGTTAGTTGGTCGCTGTTATATATATATATATATATATATATATATATATATATATATATATATATATATATATATATAACTTATAAATATTTTGTTGGGAATAAGTGCTGATTCCGGGTTCTGGAACTGGAATGGTTATTCACCTCTGTGTGTAGTGTGGGTGAGACTTTTAAAGTGTGTACATGCCTCAGTCTTAGCGTTACCTAATAATTATCACGAGAAAATACCGTTAATTAAGACTTGTTCCAGAGCATCATTAGACCTTGACAGTAACTGATTGGGTGACCATGCAGACGGACTTGCCTTTGTTTTCGAAACACTTTCAAAAGCCTAACAGCTTCCTGTGTCGACCAATGGCATACTAGCATACAAGAATCTAAAATTATTTATCTATCGCAAAAATAACGTGGTCCATATAAACATAATCCATCCGAGATCAAGGTCAGCTGTTCAACTAACCAACGCAAAGAGTCAAATCAGAGGAGGAAACTCTCAATATACCAAATAGACCAACAGGAATTACCACTTGAGGATACAACATATTTAGACTCTAAATCGTAGTCCATAAAATGTACTACACAGCGCACTCAACTGTTCTTATGGCCGGTCAGAACACACTACCCACCCACCACGGAACCAAGGCAGTGTGAGGTTGCCCCCTGCTGCCTGTGGACCCAGCAGGGGTACCTCAACCACCCCCTAGTGTGTGTATGACGGCCGGCACGTGGGGGCGCTTCTACCCCTGCTGGTCGCCCAGTTGGGGGCGGTGGATGCCCTTTCCACTTAAGATCGCGAACCAATTCAATTTCTTTCTTATGTACCCCATACCTATCCCGTGGGCAGTGGTGGAAAGGGTTTCAGTGGCATCGGGTGGACTGCCTTTGAGCAGCCTGAGGGCAGTAATATTCCGGGAACATCAACAAAATCTCGTAAACTTGAGGGAAAAATGAAATTCACTCCAGTTACTTCATCTATCATCATTCCATTATGCAGGAAGAACCGCACGTCTATGGGTCATCCAATAAGGTTAGCAGACTTCTAGATGTTACCTAACTGCCAGGGTTAGGCTCGGCTACAAGTACCTCTGTCAGTTTGTAACATGTGCTGATGTAGATTTGACTAAATGTAAACTCTATCAGCAGAATTATTCGCATACTTTCTGTCATTATATAATGGAATGTGAAAATATCGCGGAATCCAGAAATAACATCATCTGTGAAGTCCAAGAAATGTGTAAGTATTTAATTTATATTGATATACTGCCAGGAATCTTAGCTAAGTATCCAAAATTTGCTTACTGTAGGTGCAGCCTGCACATGACTGTAAACCTGCCGCCCAGTTGGGTGGGTGTGGAGCAAGACTAGTAACTGAGTGACTCACCATATATGTGCCTTGTATAGAGACAGCTGAGAGCCACTTATTGGATCACTTGTGATACAAAAAAATTATCGATATATGTATTTGTGTAAATGATTGTATATATATGTACATGTATAAATAACATTGACAATTGTGAAATTAGCTTCAAAGAATCACGAACCGCGGAGAGGAATGCTATTGCCTAAAGAGTGAACCTTGCGGCTGTCAGGTATATTGTGCAGATGGTATATCCAGGTATACCGTCATATCCAGGTATATCATATGAGGCAAGTATATCCTGCCTCAGATATACTGAGGCAGGATGGCCGATGATGAATCAAAGACGACAAACTTTGATTCATCACCAAAGGTCGAAGTTGCGTGCAATAATCGACAGTACGAAAAGGTCTATTGTGTTGTGATGAGGAAGGCTGGACTGAATGAGGACACTCATCATGACAGAAGATGAACGATCTTGTTGATTAAATAGAGTGCAGGTGAGAAACAACGAAATACAGTTGTGAAGGAAAAAAAATACAGCAGATATGTTGTATCTGCTGTATTTTACTATCGGTATAGTTAGCTGCATCACACAACAAACTACGGCTGACAGTCAATGCAGTAAAGTTGGCAACTAAATGGAGATATAACAGTGAATAAAGTTGGAAAAATCATTTGTAACAATGCAGGTATTTTAAACCAGAATACTGAATCAGAATAGTGAGTCCCAAACGTTTGCCTTAATCCACTCAGCCATCAGTCTTATAGCCAGGTGAGTTTAACCGAAATCCTTATCCTGACCCCCCTTCCAAGTGCTATATAGTCGTAATGGCTTAGCGCTTTCCCTCTGATAGTTCCCTTCCCTAATACCTGCATTGCCACAAAGGACTTCTTGATCTCTCTTGATATATATATATATATATATATATATATATATATATATATATATATATATATATATATATATATATATATAATAATAATAATTTAAACCCATTATATACTAAAAGCAATAGTCGAATACTCAACATAATCACTACTAAGGCTGGATAAAGAACTTATCTGAATTTCAATCATGACGTATTATGATAGGATACAATTATTGCTAATGGCGCTGAAAACACACTAGTGCAGCCAGACACTGAAAGAGCCGACGACGATAGTCCAGTGGATCAAGTCTTAATTAGTCAAATCCCGGCTGAGCTAAATCTAATGACTCTCCAGCATAATCCCGCTGGGACGCCGTGCTGGCGCTCGGGGCAGCGTTAGATCGACTCCATTTTTTTCCTTACCGTCGCGATCAGCTTTGCTGAAATCCACGACAAATCATTCTGGATTATAGGGCGGAGGCGGGGGGGGGGGGGTCAGAGTGTCATGCTGAAGGGCAGTGCTGGCTGTTAGTATTAATGCTATAATTATATATATGTGAACAAATCTAAACAAATCTACAAGGGCCGTGACGAGGATTCGAACTTACGTCCGAGATCATCCTAGACGCTGCCTTTATCGACTGAGCTACGGCGATAAGAGCACTATGACGGCCCTTGGGGATTTGTTCATTTGATACATACACTATTGTGGTTTCTCTGTGTAGTGTGTATATATATATATATATATATATATATATATATATATATATATATATATATATATATATATATATATGTATATATATATATAAACTACCAAGTTTATATATATTTATATATATATAAACTATATATATGAAAACTACCAAGGAGAACTGCTAAACTACTTGGTAGGTACTCCTGTACCTACCAAGGAGACTTGGTAGTTGGTCAGTATAAGCGCCTGTACTGGCCTTGAAAACCATCAATAGGCTGATTGGACCTAAAACTAAACCCAAATCCGTAAAAAAATGCGACTGTGCTGCCTAACCAAAGCCTCGTGAACCTTTCAACCCACATAACTCATCAACCACGATGAATAATAAACCTCACCATTACGATGCTTTACCTGTGTCTTATATACATAAATTGTCAATGGATTGGTCAGTTGGGTACAAAACGCACCGTATTTGGTTACAAAAGCAATTACAGTCCCTAGTTCTAATCAGAGAACACTGTATAACATCAGAGGTCCCTCAGAGGTTCAACATCCTCCCAGCGAGCATAAGATATATTGCCGGAACAACCGTGGACATCTTCAAGAGGAAACTAAATTTATGCCTCCAAGGAGTGCCGGACCAACCGGAATGTGGTGGGTATGTGGGCCTGTGGGCCGCTCCAAGCAACAGCCTGGTGGACCAAACTCTAACAAGTTAAGCCTGGCCTCGGGCCGGGCTTGGGGAGTAGAAGAACTCCCAGAACCCCATCAACCAGATATCAACCAGGTAACGCATCAGCAAATTTCAAAAACATTAGCCTCAGAATTGTCACCATTTATATGGATGATAAATGAGTAAATAAAAATAATAATAATAAAAAATATGAAATCTGGTCCACCACAGATTTCTTAACGTTTCGCATGTGATCACAAGGTGAAGAGATGTCGTTAGAGCTTTACAACTAAAGATTACGTAAGTGGTCAATGATACAATATTTGGTCTGGAACTTTACAACTTAACATAAGTGGTCAATGATCAACACATCTGGTTAAAAAAAATTAACAAATAAACGTTTATGATCAAAGGTAAAAAAATGAATAAGAGGCATTTATCTTCTATAACTCAACTAACATTGAGTTATAGAGGATAAAAGCATCGAGGCATAAACATTTACAGCTAATGTTTCAATGTCCCAAAATGTTCAGTTGGTTAGTTATAGGAGTTATTGTTTATTTTCTTCGTGGTATTTGGGTCATTTTTGTTTGCTAGTTTGTCCGTTTTCTAGTTTTGTGTGTTTGTCCGTGTCCCAATTAGTTGACCATTACAAGGAATTTTGTGTTTCTAGTTTTGCATCTTCTTCCCTTTCCTGCCTATTAATATTTGTTTTCCGGTTGAAAAGACGAAAATGAAAATAAATTTCATGTAAAAAAGAAAAAACACCCAATGTCCCAATTCTATAATAAGTTACACGTAATTTACGGTGTTACAATTCTCATTTTGCCTCAAAGTCACTGGGATAACAAAATTACAATCACTTTGTCATTCTTTTTGTTTTGTTTTGTAATACAGAGGAAAAAGCAGGATTCAAAAGTGTTAAAATGTTTCAGTGTAGAGCATCGGATGGAGTAATTAACATATCATCCGGATCAACCTGGCCAGGTCTACCAGAGTGCTGCTAATCCGATACCGGCTGGCCGGATAGATTAAAACATCAGCCACACCTTGTGTTACGAGAAACTCACGATTTTATTTTTTTTGTGTGTGTGTATGTGTGTATGTGTGTGTGTGTGTGTGTGTGTGTGTGTGTGTGTGTGTATGTGTGTGTGTATGTGTGTGTGTGTGTGTGTGTGTGTGTGTGTGTGTGTGTATGTGTGTATGTGTGTGTGTGTACTATTTGTTCCTGCTGAATCAAGCTATTAGCTCTTGAACCTCGCGTTTCTAACCAATCTATTTTTCGTTTATTATAGCTACTACATATATTTCTCTCTAACGCACACACACACACCCGGGAAGCAGCCCGTGACAGCTGTCTAACTCCCAGGTACCTATTTACTGTCCACTAATAGGTACCTATATTGCCCATCCGTGCGTCAGTCAGCCCATCCGCCCCCCGTCTCCTTCTCTCTGTTTCCTTCTCCCTTACATCATCACAAACTTGGATCTTCTCCTTCCCTCCTCCACTGTAGGTGGCTCTTCACAGCCATCACACGTCTCGCTCAATTAAACATTTCGTCTCCAATATCAAGAACTCATTTTCATTTATTTCCGCGGGCAGGGAGATGGCCTCAAGCAATGAGCATTGAATAATGGAAAAATTTTGGAATCACGTGTGAATGATACTCTCCACTCTCGCTTCTCTTTTTCTCAATAACTCTCGCTTACACGTTTGGGGTAGTGGTGAAAAGTAGATTGAAGGTGTTTATGGAGGCAGAGGAGAGGTGCTGAAAGCCACAGAGGGGTGGTGGTGGTGATGGTAGTGGTGGTGGGGGTGGGTGGGGTGGTAGTGGTGGTGATAGTAGTGATGGTGGGGTGGTTGTAGTGGTTGTAGTGGTGGTAGAGGTGGTGATCAGTCATTACTTGGCAATCAATTTGCTTCCAAAACTTCTTATTTCAGTTCGTTCCGCTTCTTGAGCGCCTGTACTTGGCACGCATATTTCCTCACATAATCTTCGACACATTTCCTCCTTCCTCGTATGTCCTCTCATCCTACTTCATTTCAGTTTAAAGAGACTGCATATCCGCTTTGTGTATTCCCATCAGTATTTTGCATGTCGTGATCATATTCACTCCGTTTCTTCTCTCTTCTAGGGTTGTGACATCTAGTTTCCTTAACTTATTTTCAAACTTAACCCTCTTGCTTCTAGCACTAATCTTCTTGCAATCATCTGAAGTTATTCAATTTTGGTTTAATGCTTCAGAAGGTGTGGATTTAAGGCGGGTTCTGCATATTTCAACATTGGTCTAACAAAAATCGTGTATATTTCTATGAAATAGTTAAGATTTAAGCTTATGAACGATGTTCTAATGTTTGACAGCGTCGCATACGCTACTGATGTTGTCTCGTTTATGTGTGCCTCCGGTGTTAGTGTTGGAATTATTTCCACTCTCAAACGATTACCTCTTTCCAATTCCTGCAATTGGATTTTTCTAATGGTGTATAGACACCTTCTGGTGTCCTTTCTCTATTTCCCATCTTCATTACCTTACATTTGTTTGAATTCAATTCTAGCAACCATTTGTTTAAATATTCCTGGAGATTATCATGATCTTCCAGTAACTTTCTTCAGTCCTCCTCGGTTAGTATATTCCTCATTAGCTTTGTGTCTTTTGCAAATATTGACATATCTTGAGGTGCTTCCGGGGCTTAGCGTCCCCGCGGCCCGGTCATCGACCAGGCCTCCTGGTTGCTGGACTGATCAACCAGGCTGTTTGACGCGGCTGCTCGCAGCCTGACGTATGAGTCACAGCCTGGTTGATCAAACTGATCACAAGACATGAACTGGCTCAATTCCTCGAGTATATATAATTTTCCTTTGTCTTTGTCTTTGGCTACACCATTTAGTCGCCTTCCTTCAGTTCGAATCCTGTAATGTTATTGTGACTCTCTGTTTTATGTCCTTCAGGTACTCTCTCTTACCCAACTTGGGGATTCTCCGGTTATCTTAGTTTGTTTCTCCATCTTGTTCACCGGCATCTGAGGGACTGTCTCAAAATATTTTGATAATCTAGGAAAACTTAGTGGTGTGGTGGTGGTGGTGAGGGTGAAGATGGTGGTTGTGATAGTGGTGGTAGTGGTAGTNTGAGAGGCGGGACCAAAGAGCCAGAGCTCATCCCCCGCAAGCACAACTAGGTGAGTACAACTAGGTGAGTACATACACACGTTAGAAAGAACCTTTTCAGCGTCAAGAGTAGTTAACAGATGGAATGCATTAGGCAGTGATGTGGTGGAGGCTGACTCCATACACAGTTTCAAATGTAGATTGATAGAGCCACAATAGGCTCAGGAATCTGTACACCAGTTGATTGACAGTTGAGAGGCGGGACCAAAGAGCCAGAGCTTAACCCCGCAAGCACAATTAGGTGAGTACACACACACATACATGTAGTAATACTTTCCATTAACAACTGCTTGAAATATGCTGGAAAAGCGGTTGTGTGTGGGGAGGCGTCAGGCGGAGGAGGTGTGGGAAGTCAGGTGTGTGTGTGTGTAGAAGGGCCAGGTGTAGGAGGAGAGGAGGAAGAAGAGGAGAAGGAAGAGGAGGAGAAGAAAGTCAGGGGACTACTTAGGTCTCTCTCTCATTTTAACCCTTCCCTCACGCATCTCCACGACCCTTAAAGCCCCAATCACTCCATGAATAGAACTAATTACATCGTAAAATGCACATTGGAGGCCCCACAATCAACAGACCATCCAAAGCTTTTCAACCCGATTCGTCCCAACGAGAAAATGTTTAATGCCTGTGTCAGCTCCCCCTCGAACTCCTCACAAGCTTGACAACCATCGTTCATTGTTCCTGAACTACAATCCACCGTGGAACAATCCCCATATTTACCCATAAAATATGGAGTGAACAAATAAACGGAAGCTAGTGATGCTATCTCTCGTAGGATTCCGATAGCAGCCATCAAAGTTGATAACCTTGTAAGTTGCGACCGAAACTTAGTTGAAAACTTAGCCCCATTCGAACTAGAGAGCGAGGATGGGTGGTCACTTGTTTATCATGACTTATAAATAAACTTATAATTCGGTTTATAGTGGGAGTTTTAATTGCTCTCATGTTTGTCACGTATTATAAGAGGAATAAAAAAAAATCGTCATTAGGTAAATTCAACCGCTTCCTATATGTAGTAACTAATTGACAGAATCACATTGTTTAGCATCCAGCATACAGCTCTATATTCTCGAGTCTAAGCAATCAGATTTAAATTAAATCAACAGAGTATATTGATTACATTAATCAATAGAGTATATTGATTACATTAATCAGCATATTTATAGAAAATTTTGAGGTATTTTATGCAGAATTTGGAATAATCTACTTATTTAATTTTGGCAGTTTGTACAGATTTAGCTCACGTAACTTTTATTTCAATTTAGCATTACCCAATAAAGTAGATATTTAGAGAAATAGGGTAATATGGAATAATTCAGCATCTTAGGCCCTGGTTTCAATTTGTAATTGGAAGAGCTCTAAGATGGAGAACACGACTCTTAACTTCACCACAACATTAGTGGGAAACACTTGAAACCTGGATTGTTGGTAGTTGTGGCTAAGTGCCTTCTAGGTCCCAAGTGTGTTCAGTATATCATTTGATTCTGTTTGTTTTACCTCATCGTGGTCCACCTCATCGTGGTTTACCTCATCGTGGTTTACCCCATAGGCAGTGCATCTCTCTAGTAAGCCTAGAAACGTAAGTTAAACCAAACATTTCTGTCCAAGTATTTTCAATTTGATCCATTAGGCTATTGGGATTTCAGTTTGTACAAATATATTAGTGTATTTTGGGAACATGTGTTCTCTACTACACGTGTAATTGAACACAACAGTATTTTGACTATTGTTAACTTTCTTGAGGATATTTTCTATTCTACGTAAATACCTTCTACCATTTAGAGCTCTGGTTCCCAAACTATGGGCCATGGCCCTCTGCAGGGCTTTTTTTTACAATATGCAGAGGGATCACATTGAAATAAGACAATTACATTAAAATTACTGGAAGTTATAAATAAACAAGAACGCAACACCCCAGGGCCCAGGTTCCCAGGCAGGGGCAGGTGTCCATTAATATAATGTTAATTATTTATTGCTGTGCAATTGACGACCCAGCATCGCCCGTCTCAAGCGAGTTGCCCCTCAAGTGAACAACTCTTGCACATTTTTACTTGCAGTATCAACTCTTCAAAACATTGTATGATGGTGATTTATTGTTTTTTTTGTTTGTGTCTATCGACGAACTATCTAATGAGGGCCTAGCTAACTAAATCTATCAAGAAGGCGTCCCTAATTAAATCTATCAACGAGGGCCTCCCCTAATTAAATCTAACAACGAGGGGCCTCCATAACTAATTCTATCAACGAGGGCCTCTTGCTTCGTCTTAGTGAAGCTGAACACATAATGCAATCTGGTGAAGGCAACGAAACTGCCTTCTCTTCTCAAAAACGGAAATAAAAACCAGTGCTATAGTGAAACTATAAAGCATTGCAATGTTGACGTTACCTCGAACTAAACAGTGTCATTCTTGATAGGTTAGGTGAGAACCTGAGGTCATAGTACGCTTCCGGTAAGACAAAAACCACTTTAAATTGTACGATTAGCACATCAGAATAAATAAATAAATAGTAATTTTGTCACTTGTTCTAAATCTAAATTCCTTTATCTCCACCCAAAAATGTAATTTTCCAAAAACTTATTTTTTTTTAATTATAAACATGTTCATGAGTTGTTAGTGGATGTTTAAAATCACCAGGACAAATATAATTATATCATACAATTACTCCAATTAGCACACACAGTCACAAACATACAACAATTTGTCATACACACTCACATAAATACAATAATTCCCATCCTATGGACCGTGATATGGTCGTTTAAATTGAAACAATTCTGAAGGTTTGAAGGTCATTTACGAAAAGAAAAAAACAAATTGGCATAAATATGAATATAATGTGAACCTCATTTGAAATTCTACCTATTTAATTATACCGAAAAAATTCTTCACTCAAAAAATAAGTATCCCCACGACAACATAAATCTATTATCCTTATTTTTCAACCCGTTATATACAAATTATAAATTTTTCGGCAGTAAGAGTAATTGGTTTGACATTTGGGGGATCATGTTCGTCTACACCAGACAGAAGAAAGTTTAGCATTCAACCCCATTAGCATAGCATTCACAATGGGCAGAGTTTCTTTCACCCTATGCCCCTGTTACCTAGCAGTAAAATAGGTACCTGGGTGTTAGTCAGCTGTCACGGGCTGCTTCCTGGGGGTGGAGGCCTGGTCGAGGACCGGGCCGCGGGGACACTAAAGCCCCGAAATCATCTCAAGATAACTCAAGAGAAGTGTGGTGGAAATTATGGCTCAGAATAATTTCTATTCATGAATGAATATATATAAATTTACTTCATTTTGGCATTAACATTCAACCTATTAATTAATAGTCCGGGACCCTAGTGAATATTTACTCCAAAAAGACCAAAACTCTGGTATATATATAAGCCCACAAGCCCGGAACTCTGGTGCATTTTGACTCACAAGCCCAAGACTGTTGTATATTTAAACCACAAGCCCAAAAATGCTGTATATTTAAACCACAAGCTCAAGAATGCTGTATATTTAAACCACAAGCCCAAGAATGCTGTATATTTAAACCACAAGCCCAAGAATGCTGTATATTTAAACCACAAGCCCAAGAATGCTGTATATTTAAACCACAAGCCCAAGAATGCTGTATATTTAAACCACAAGCCCAAGAATGTTGTATATTTAAACCACAAGCCCAAGAATGTTGTATATTTGTATATATACAGTTGGACGAGATTGGTATGTAGTTCTTTGGCTATATTTACTCTCTAATTGGCGCTGCAGCTGACTATTATTTTCATATTACTGGATATTGTCTAGATATCCATGGTGATGGTCTGGGTGGGTGTAGAAATTAGGTGAGCTTTGACAGAACCGTTTGTAGGTTCCTTTGACAGAACCGAGCTGTTTGTGCACTTTGTAAGCCTATTTAAATACATTTCGTTGTCCTGCCTATATAGTAAGACTGACGGTAAGAGGACATGTAAAGGCAAGGTTGACTTTCGTTTCTTACAAGGCATTCTGTTTCGTTCTGTTTGGTGTCGGGAGAGTTTTTTTAAAAGCAAGTTGACCGTGTTAAAAGTAAGTTGACGGTGTTAAAAGCAAGTTGACGGTGTTAAAAGCAAGTTGACGGTGTTAAAAGCAGGTTGACGGTGTTAAAAGCAAGTTGACGTTGTTCATTCTCTAGCAGTATGTGGTAAACAGTAACTTCTGTTTAGATTTAGACACGCAAAATCTCCAAATAGTTAGAATGTTATGACCTACTTTTCAAGCCCTCAAGAAAACTTACTTATGCTTTCTTCCTGTTTTTCCTGCATTTATAACATATTTGATAATATATGTTAATATAGATAATATATGTTTATAACATATATTATCTGGGGGCGTGAATTGAGTACACATTCTTGGGCAAGCAGTTCTTAATGACTCAAGTCGCACGGAATTTTATTAACATCCTTAAGCACATTTCGCTTATGTTGCTACCTCAAGGTTATGTCAAGGTTATCTCAAGATAACATTGACATATAGAGTACATATTAAGAACTAGCCATGCTATAATCCCCCATCGTGCAGGAAGGGCTGCTATACTGGGGTACGATATCAATTTGGCAGCATTAGCAAAATTAGACGGATTATGAAGATATCTTCCAGAAACGGAAGTGGGGGAAGTAATTGTAATTCTCGAGTTTCCTCTTACCAGCAAGTCTGAAGCTTCTAATGACTAGAATTTTAATAATGTAATGTTGAAGAGTATGATCAAGCTCTTGTTCACAGAATATGTAACATGGAATGCTCTGGATTTAAAGATTTCGCTCCCGAAGCTGATCTTGATTAACCCCAACTTGATCTGTGATTAACTTTATAATATCTGGTAGAAGGTTTGCGTTGCCTATTGATACAAAAAATATATAGGTGTCAGAACTAACATAGGAGGTTATGCTGTTCTAAGGGGGGCTGACAGCTGTGTGAACAGCGCTTCGGATTCGTAATCCTGAGGTTCCGGGTTCGATCCCCCGTGGAGGCGGAAACAAATTTGCAGAGCTTCTTTCCCCCTAATGCACCTGTTCACTTAGCAGTAAATAGGTGCCTGGGAGGTAGACAGCTGCTACGGGCTGCTTCCTGGGGGCGTGTAACAAAAAAGAGGCCTGGTCTAGGACCGGGCCGCGAGGACGCTAAGACCTGAAATCATCTCAAGATAACCTCTCAATATCTCAAAGAACCTTATCATAGTTCATGTGCTGGGGCTTTTCGGCCTTTAAATATCTGTGATCTCTCTTATATAAGCCATGAATAATGAGGAAAATGGAATAGAAACTCCAGTAGCATTGGAATTTCTGGAGGAATCCGAAGATTGCTTCATAACCGAATTAAATATACACCTTTATTAAAATTAAAATTAAATATACTATGGATATATTATGTTCCTGGTACTGGTAAACAAAGAACGTTTATCAATAATAAGCCCTTGTCGATAAAGTCTCTGAAGATTTTTTTACAATGAGATGCGTATTATGAGATGCTAAAGGTATGTACATTCCCTTAGATTCATTTTATCCTTGACTATGTTCAGGGATAAATATACTTGCTGGCTGGCAGAAAACTAGTGTAATGGCCTTAATAACTCTCCACAGGTGGAGAAGCCGTAAGCACAACACCGAACCAAACCATGCAACAGACCATTGTCTTTAATCCACATTAAGGGGTTCAAACCATTGTGCAGACGAGGAGTCACAATAACGTGGCTGAAATATATTGACGAAACCACACACTAGAAAGTGAAGGGACGACGACGTTTCGGTCCGTCCTGGACCATTCTCAAGTCGATTCTTCTAGCCCATGAAAATGCGGGGAAGGATCTCAGAAGACCAATTACTCTCCTGGCAATCCAAGACAACAGTAGTCCTCTACAAGACAGTGTACCAACCTCCACAATTATCACCACGAAGGTGGTAATGGTCACCATCTTCTCCTTGGGATAATTACCGATATGCGGCGAAATTAAACACAATTAAGATGCTTAATTTTCGATTAAAATTCTTGAAACGCCCCACTCTGCAGCACCGCTGTGGATGTTAATGAAGGCTGTAAGTATGCCCTGTGGGCCGCTAGGATGACGTACAGTATATTAAGCGAGTATCTTCCATCTTGGGCATCCCCCAGCCTCCCAGCTCCTCCTTACATAATACACCTGAGTGAAGAGGGGAAGATGGGGGGGGGGGAGGGGATGAATTACTTACCTGCGTTACCAAGGGAGTTGTCAGTGATCTAAGCACTGTGTAACGAGTAGGTGAATACCTGTATGGGTTTCAGTTGATGAATGATTGATGAATAAAATTCGGTAGTTGATGCTAGAAAATGGTAAGATGCTTCATGCCACAGAAGTATTGGGTCGTTGATGTTATAGTATTCAGATTCCCCGATTGTTTGGTGATAGGGAGCCGGTCGGCCGAGCGGACAGCACGCTGGACTTGTGATCCTGTGGTCCTGGATTCGATCCCAGTCGCCGGCAAGAAACAATGGACAGTGTTTCTTTCACCCTATGCCCCTGTTACCTGGCAGTAAAATAGGTACCTGGGTGTTAGTCAGCTGTCACGGGCTGCTTCCTGGGGGTGGAGGCCTGGTCGAGGACCGGGCCGCGGGGACACTAAAAAGCCCCGAAATCATCTCAAGATAACCTCTCAAGATGGGTCGTGGATCTGAGACCCTGGAGTGTTTACCAGAGTCGTATCAAGTAGTATGTCTTGATGCCACTGATCCATGGTCTTAGACGGATCGAATCGTTTGTTGCTTCTCGATTTTCTGAATGTTGTGGTTTCGTATCCGTCAAAGAAGCAATGTATATTCGATACAAAGTATATCATACGCTGATAGTGTATTCAGAAAGTATGCCGCGTTTTGTACTGACCATGTGTGCCTAATCACGAAACCACTCCAAGATTAGTAGTGACTGAAAAGCTTCGTGTAACTCAGAACTTACAGTGACCTCACTTATAAATAAGGTTTCTGTGTGCCAGGCTCTCTTGTAAACAAATCATTTAAATAGGACGGAGATGTTAACGGGATTAATAAGGGAGATATACAAAGAGATGTTCCTAAGAAAAACAAAGGAGACAAAAAGAGATGTTCAGTGGAAATCAAGGGAGATAAAGAAGAGATGCTGAAAGGATAACATTGGAGATAGGAAAAAGATGTTAAAGGGCTTAACAAGAAAAATAGGGAAGAAAACCTCAAAAATTAACAAGAGTGAAAGGGAAATGAATTAACAAGGGAGACAGGGAATAGCTCCTTAGTTGCAGGCGATGAGTCACAATAACGTGGCTGAAGTATGTTGACCAGACCACACACTAGAAAGTGAAGGGACGACGACGTTTCGGTCCATCCTGGACCATTCTCAAGTCATTCACAATCGACTTGAGAATGGTCCAGGACGGACCGAAACGTCGTCGTCCCTTCACTTTCTAGTGTGTGGTCTGGTCAACAGCTCCTTAGTTTACAGCATCACAGTGACAAGACTGGAGTCCTGGATACAGTGAAACACATACTAGAGCATCACATCATATGCTGTGAGAAAATTTAGAGATAAATCTAAACTTACGTTGCATGAAATGGCAAACCATCTCATTACAAATGATGAATTATCTGAAATCCTTACACTGTATCCATATTTCACTCCTAGTAGATAAAATGACATATTAGCTTAACGAACAAGTGTAGTGTGAAGACTAATAATAATAAACTGCAGCTTTTCAATGATCTAGTAAGAAGACCGTATCAAAACTAGTAATATATTAATGAAAAAAACAACCATCAATATATATAGTGACTCCTTGTAAATAAACAGATATTTAAACGAAAAAATCTATGTAACCAGCTGATATTATAATTATATGGTGTGCAGAATGGATGTAATTGTTAATGTAATAATCTCCGTTGAGGTCTGATAAATAAATGTTGTGTCCTCTGTAATCCTTCTTGCGCTACCGCTCACAGGATGAGTATGGGGTGCACAATAAGCTAATTAAATTCAAACCTCCGTTACAGTGAGTGAAGTGAGGAAATGGAGTTAGCATGATTGGGAAATAGTCGACATGAATTTCATCAACAGTTTCAAGAGTACATTCACTAATGTAAATGAGAAAGAGGAAGTTACTGAACTGTGAATGAAAATCTGGACCCTTGAGCTGAAGCTCGACCAGCAGGCACACATATAGGTACATTGCGGTCACGTTGCACACGCACGGGTAAACGAACGGAACAAAAAAAAATGTGCAAACCCATGAGACAAAATAGAGATTTCTGAAGAGACTGGCAATATATTTGAACCAAATGAGAAGAGTTCCCAGAATATGATAATCTTCCATCAAAAGAACAACCAATCTAAAAGGGTGTTAAAAACCTCACAGAATTTTCCCGTTGAGGTTAAAGAACCTTGGGACAAAAAAATATCCATCGCGTGAGATTCCGGTTCACAGAGCAGCGACCCCAATCAGGTTTAAAAACCGGGCAGTTCATAAATTGACAATGCAATTTTCTTGGTGGCCCTATCAGCCCCCTTATCAGCTGGGTCTATAGATCTGGAGTGTCTGACGGATGGTGCGAGTGTATCATGGCCAGACACGTCAAGCTATAGGTCCCAGCCTCTTGTGGGGTCCTAGATTGATGCCGGGGTCCAAGCCTGATGCCGGGGTCCCAGCCTGGTGCTGGGGTCCCAGCCTGGTGCTGGGGTCCCAGCCCGTTGCGGTGTTCTAGCTTGCTATCGGGTCTGTCTGCTGCGGGGTCCTATAGCATGCAGTTGTGTCTAAACCTGTTATCAGGTCGCAGCCTGCTGCGTTCTGCTTTATGGATTCTGACTGCTGTGTGCAGCTGCTCTTTGAGGGCTCCTGCCTGTTGCCTCTGCTTCCACAAACTTGTCTCCTACCCCTTGCTGTGGCAACAGTGCTTGATGTGGCAACACGTCTTGCTGTGAGAATCCGGCGAACTGCTCAGCTTGCTGTGGAGACCGCCCTGCTGAGCGTCTCTCCGCTTGCTGTGGAGACTGAACACTGAGTAGGGAAGATATGCATATGATATATATATATATATATATATATATATATATATATATATATATATATATATATATATATATATATATATATATATATATATATATATATATATATATATATATATATATATATATATATATATATAATATATATATATATATATATATATATATATATATATATATATATATATATATATATATATATAAAGATGCTTTACACTAAAAAGGCAAATTAATAAATGGAAGATAGGAATAAATCTCACGCCTTGAGAGCTTAACCAGGGGGGTTTGTTTAGCTCCTTGTTTAACAGCTCTGCCCATAGCAACTATCTATCTGGGGAGCGCGTGATTATTGGGGGAAAACTCCCTGACAAGGAAACAAGTGTAGGGGTGGACTGCCCTGCACCGATACCTCACAGTATATCAGTTAATGGTTATAGAACGCGAGGCCAGTATTGCTGGACAAATGGTCAGTGTGGGATATATAGGAGTTCTATTTAACATGGATAAAATCTACGTTATTGACCCATTAGCTGCATCAATGCCTCTATAGGGTCTTGCAGTGAAGTTGATTTCCTTCACAAAGATTCTTAAGAACTCTCTTGTTCAGCCAACCTGCTGTGGGAGTCTTGGTCTGATGTGGGAGAGGCTCCCTCAGTCGCCCTGCNGGAGATGGAAGGGAGAGCAGACTACTAAATGAAGGAAGGGAACTGGGAAGAGCGGAGGACTGAGCAGAGAAATAATAGAGAGGGAACACACACCGATGGGAGGAGATGGAAAGGAAGAGCACGAGGGTGAAATTAAAGAAAAGGGGAAGACATGCAGGGTGACGGGGAGAGACATGGATAGTTTCCCACTAATGACTCGTTTCAGCTCTTACGGAAATCTTGCAGCCAATCACATCATGATTCAAACAGAAACAACACTTTTTATGTCTGTTAGTCATAAACCTATTTTATTACCGAACACCTATTATCCCATTTTAAACACTATGTATGCTTATATAGCCAAAAAAAAACAAGATGGCGCCCCAGAACAAGCTCTGCCCACTTGCGCCCTTTCGTTATGTATCTTGTTATCTTCTATTACCTATAAGCAACGGGTAGATATCAAAGACAGCGAATCAAAACCAGGCGAGACAGAATCTGAGGTGTCGCTATTGGTTCATAAGGGCACCGGTTGCTCCCTTCTCAAAATAGTAGGCCATCAGTATTAACCAATCATTGGGGACGGAGAAGTACGATCCAGCTCTTTATATTCCCTGCCAACTTGCCTTGTAGCACCCGTTGTGTTGTAATTCAACTCTTCTGATGCTCAAATTCCTCGTCAAATCTGGCTTTAAAGTTGTGGATGGAGGTGGCTTCAACAACTTTTTCATTCAGTTCATTCCACTTCTTGTGGAATGAACAAGAAGTGGAATATATTTCCACTTCCACTTCCACTCTTTCTCAGCCACCCTTCTAATATTGGAGAAGTGGAATATACTTCCACTTCAATCGTCCTGGAAAGTAGCGTGCATTGGATTTTAGACACATATTAGAATCTAAAGTGAAAATAGTCACGACCAATCTAGACGTGATTAGTCAATTTGAGTGTAAACAGTTTGTTACAGGGGCGCCAAATCTAATGTTTATCTAATGGATACCAACTCTGATCTTTATCTAATGGATACCAAATCTGATGTTTATCTAATGGACGCCAAATCTGATGTCTATCTAATGGCCGCCAATTCTGATGTCTACCTAATGGGCGCCAAATCTGATGTCTACCTAATGGACTCCAAATCTGATGTTGATCTAATGGACGCCAAATCTAATGTTTATCTAATGGACGCCAAATCTGATGTTTATCTAATAGACGCCAAATCTGATGTTTATCTAATAGACGCCAAATCAGATTAATCGGGTCTCGATCCGGCTCGAAGTAGAAGAACTTCCAGAAACCCGCTCCAGGTATGATCCAGGTAATGACTGAACACTTCTGCATGATGCATGTGCAACAGGAGTCAACATGAGAGTTGTGCTACAGCTCCTGGGCTGATTTTGTTTAAATCAAATAAGGTTAAATATGTTGTGAGTCTTGAGTGGCTTGCACCTCACTATTGTATTTGTTTATATTGACACCGATGAAGAATACATTAATATAATTTATGAACTAGATTTGTGCTGTTTCATGAGCGTTATGAGGTATTAAGATGAGATGTTGTTGCACTATGCAAGAGATGAGGGGTAGATGTGAGGGAAGAGATGAGAGGTACCTGTGAGGGAAGAGATGAGAGGTAGGAGTGAGGGAAAAAATTAGGAGGGGTAGGAGTGAGGGAGGAAATGAGGAGGGTAGGAGTGAGGAAGAGGAATGGAGAACGAAGGGGAAATCAAGCTTTAATATCCGGTTAAGTCTGAGTTATTTTCGCCAGTTTGCTGGCTCTTCTGGCAGCTTACTCCAGCACTCTCCAGGTGGTGGTGTTCCTCACATCCCCTCACTATCTCACTCACACCCCCTCACTACCTCACCCACACCCTCTCACTTGTACTCCATCACTACCTCACTCACACCCCTCTCACTAAGCCTAGTTACCCCAACACCCGCCAGATGGTGCTCCTCACACACTCACACTACCTCACAATACTTGACTATCCTACTTACAATCCCTCATTTTCACTGTCTCAGCCTCCCTCCCTCCCTTTCCATCTCCCTCTTTCCCTCAGTCACTCCCTCCTTCTGTCAGGTCTCACTTGTCTCACACGAAATTATGCTCAGATCAATGAGAGATTTAGGGATGATCCCAGTGTCCAGGTAGGGATGATTCCAGAGTCCAGGTAGGGATGATCCCAGTGTCCAGGTGGGGATGATTCCAGTGTCCAGGTGGGGATGATTCCAGTGTCCAACCACAAATAATCTCCAGATGCCATAGACTATTTGGCATCTTTATTTGGCAGCTGACAAATAAAGGCATCTACCCTACCTAGGCTTGTGAGGTGAGTGGCAGCCTGCTTTCCTACCCAACAGCTGTGAGTAGCTGCAGCGGCCCACAGCTGCCCGATGTGCAACTTTAGTAATATTATGTATCAATGAATATTAATCACATGTAGACCTGAGCAGAATTACCATGATTGACCCATCAATGTTTATACCTAGATGTGTATTGAACTATGTTTTAAATATCAATTCTTACAGCGAACAGTGTTGTATTATATATATGTATCTATAAAATAGAATGTTTGTTTCTGTATCTGTTCGAGGTTGGGGGGATAGACGCTAAAGGCTAGCCATCCACAGTATACTTTGCAGGATAACTGGTCTTTGTCCAGGTACAGTCATAGGCGGGTCGGGATCGAGCCCCAATGATCCATTACCCCATTTTCCATGAATGGCAAATCATACTATTTTCTAATCTCGGCTAAATATAAAATGCCATCCTAAATAATATTACCGAGATGAAGGGAAAAGTGGTCAAGAGAACAGAATGTGGTGAAGGGTAAGAAAGATAGTGAAGGGTGTGGAATGTGGTGAAGGGTATAGAAGGTGGTACAGGGTCTAGAAGATGGTGATGGGTAGGGATGATGGTGAAGAATGAAGAAAGTGTTTAAGGGTTTGGGAGGTGGTGAAGGAAAGTCTATTACAGCCCGTTTTAGGGCTGCAATAGACCTGAAATATAAGGTGTATACATTTATTACAACAAATGGAAATGTTTGTTTGTCTGTCCGAGGATAAAAGACAGATGCTTAGGGCTATCCTCATTCAACTTTGTACCTTGGTTGCTGTAGTGTATGTGCCCAGCATGATCGGATCGAGGTTGACACACGTGAAATGAATGCCACTTCACATAGTGCCATGGGAACACCACGACTGTTCTTGGAACATCATATTAACTCTACTTTGGACAATTTCCTATTCTTTTAGTGTTTCTTAGTAAATATAAATGCATTATTCAATCATTGCTGCGCATTTTTTTTCACAAAAATTCCAACCATCATATTTTACCTGTAATAGCCTGAATTAGGTGTTTATGACGTCATCAACAACCAACCTACTCCTCACAATTCTCGATATCCATTGTCCCAAGAGTCAGCTCTCAATACACACACCCAAACACAGAACAGATATAGACAAAGAAAGTCAGAGACAGACGCAAACAAAAAAGGTATACGCGTTCAGAGAGAGAGAGAGAGAGAGAGAGAGAGAGAGAGAGAGAGAGAGAGAGAAGAGAGAGAGAGAGAGAGAGAGAGAGAGAGAGAGAGCCCCGCCTTCTACCCTCCACAGCTCTCGGCAGGTGAAGTCCAGACCATTTAGTATTAAGTGCTTCAACCAACCTGTTTTACCATTGTTTTCAAAACGGCAGTAGTGTCTCTATGAGCCTCTGGAACCTTGTTTAGAGAGAATGAGTTTATTTTCTCCAAAGAGAAGAAGAATGAAGGAAGAGCTAGAAAAAGGAGAAGAGAAAGACAAGAGAGAGAGAAAGGAGAAAGAATAGGAGTGAAGAACAAGCGATTTGGAAATGTATGAGAGAGAGGACAGTGCTATGTGCCAACCAACCTCAAGCCTCAATAATAAAGAAAATACACCAAAGGTGTTCTTTGCTTGAGAAAAAAATTTCAGTGTTTTTCCCACAATTGTGTTTTTTTTCATTAATGAGAGCATCGTTATGAGACCCCCTCACAGCACCATTATTTACTAGTTAATTATAAATGAGACATTGATTACAATCTCCATACCCTTTAGTCTCCCCTTTTTTTTAAACGTTAAAAATTTGCATGAAAAAATAGGCAGGAGATTGTATACACAAAATTTCATAAACACACACAGAGCCTACATCTATACTTCAGCAAAACACAACACACAACACACACACACACACACACACACACACACACACACACACACACACACACACACACACACAAGGGAGGGGGTCCCGGGAAGGGGGTTGGGATGGGAGGGGGGGGGAGGTGGGGAAGGGGGAGTGGAAAGACAGAGTTAGTGGGAGGAATGGAAGAGAATAAATATGAGAAAGAGACTGAACAAGAGAGCTGTGTGTGAGTGTATAGTTGTACTCTCCTAGTTGTGCTTGTGGGGGTTGAGCTCTGGCTTTGTTGGTCCCGCCTCTCAACTGTCAATCAACTCACACAGGGGTGTGTGTGGAGAGTGTCGTAGGGAGGCGGTTGGGGGTGTCTCAATGCATGTGTATGTTGGAATAAAAGTTGAATCGTAAGGTATTTTCTGTGCTTTTCCCTGTTGGTTGGGATGTCCATCACTTTCATCCACGACCCAAAGAAAACAATCTTGCAGAAGCTGACTGTGTTTTCTTCCCCCGGTGTCTCTGACTGGCAAAGAATTACACAGCTAACTTTACGATTCCAGCGCCCCAAATCAGTATTTAATACGCAATACTTTTTCACGCGGAAAAATGCATTTACAAAATGTTCAAATAAAGGCATCTGCTTAATCAAAAATGCAATATATCCGTGAGCGATATTTAAATGTAAATTCTCCGATCATAACCGATAAATCCAACTCTGCCATGTATTTATGTGGACATAAACATGGTGGCTAATGTACAAACAATTATTTCTGTGCGCTCCCCCCCCCCTCTTCCCTCTCTCCCTCCCTCCTCCTGTTCCAGCAGGTGCTGGTGGCCAGCTGCTGTTTTCTCCTGATGATCGCAGGCAACCCCTTTCCCTCCCTTTCCTTCTCCTCTTTCCCACTAACTGCAATTTCTTAACCCGCCTCTTCCCCTTTCCAAACCTCTTCCCCCCTAATTCCCTTTCACTATTCCTCTTTCTTTATCTCCCCCTTCCCTATTATCCATTCCCACATCCCCCTCTCCTCACCATCACTCCTCTCCGTCTCTCACTCCACATATCCCATTACCCATTCCAAGTTCTCATCGGCTATTGGCTTTTATATCTTTTGGCTTCCATATCTAATTTCGATGCAATTTATAAGTTTCCTGCTTGATACTGCTTGATGGGCTTCTGGAAGTTCTTCTGCTCCCCAAGCCCGGCCGAGGGCCAGGCTTGACTTGTGATGCCATGTATTAAGTGCGAGTATTCTGTAGTGTTTCTGTGACTTATTTTCTAACTTCACCAATGTTTGTTGTTTGAAACGTACTGTTGCAGCATAAAATTCAGCCATCATATTGATTGGTTCCATCCTCCCTAAGATTCATGCAACGTGTATTAAATTATAAGACAGTTATTTTTTTTACATTGTGATCATGTCTCCTCTCGTTCTCCTCTCTAACATTGTTAGGTGAAGCACTTGATTACTCAGTACAGTCTAGACTACCTGGTCACTGTGGTAAAAGATCTCGTTCAGGAACCCCTCGATAAACTGTCTGGAGCTAAAGGAAGAACTATATATCAACCTGGCTTCTTAAAAACAACGTCACTTTTTTGGCTCGTATGCGCGCTATGGGCCAATTTGGACGTATTTGAAATGAAATACGACTCACAAAAGTGACGTTCTGTGTCCCGTTTTCTGTTTGATATCGTCCGCGAACGCGCAGAGGCTATCCGACGAGACACTTTAAATTAACGTATTTCATAACGTTTGGAAACTTTATGAGAATGTCCTGCCCACCCTAAACCCTATCAGAGGACCCTTCTTACTGTTGTTGAAAAAAAATCCCCAAATTTTAATTTTCAGTTTTTTTTTCATTTGCAAACTTTATCGTCCGAATAATTCGGCCATACGGGCAAACAAAGGCCAAAAGCGACGTTCTCTTTTAAGACAGTTGTTATCAGGTGCTTGAAACCCAAACACTCCTAATTCGGGACAGTAATCTAACGTCCAAGATCACCCTTAAAGGGCGAAAAGAGAAGACAAGGAAACGGAAGCACGAGTCATCAAGGAAACAGTCATTAAGACAAGGAAAAGTGATTTAGAGAAATGTGCAAACATTGTTAAGATGATGAGGTGGATGCTGCTTGATGAATTGTCAGACGGGACCTAGTATATCATCAATGTACTGTAATCTTTTGATTGCTGAAACTTATCATGGTTGGCATATGCTCCTCCCCGATCTCCCCAGCCCCCACGACCCAGCACCCTCAATGCCTTATCCTGAGCCTTTCCAAGTGTTTATGTAGTGGCTAATGGTTGGGGGCTTTGTCATCGTAGTACCCCCCCTCTTTTCTATACCTTGCAGTTGGGTTTACATGGGCCGGATCTCCTTCTTTCTAGTAGTGTCTTCCTTGAAGCTCTCACAGTTTCCCTGAAGCTCTCACAATTTCTTGAAGCTCTCAGCAGTGTTGTCCTGAAGCTCTCACAGCTTCCTTGAGCTCTCACAGTTCCCTGAAGCTCTCACATGTTTCTCTGAAGCTCTCACAGCTTCCTCTGAAGCTCTCACAGGGTCCCTGAAGCCGCTACCAGTTCTCCCTGAAGCTTCACAGTCTTCCTGAAGCTCTCCAGTTCCCATGAAGCTCTCACAGCTCCTTTGAAGCTCTCACATTTATCTCCTGAACTCTCACAGTTTTTCTGAAGCTCGAACAGTTTTTCTGAAGCTCT
>WNGS01164437.1:6648023-6684930 GCA_020271785.1 Procambarus virginalis
GTTGTACTGTCCACTACGGCGTTAGATATTACCAGAGGGTGAGGCTCTCCGATAACGGTGCTGAGTGACTGATACAACGGTGCTGATTGACTGATGACTGATACAACGGTGCTGAGTGACTGATACACAGTGCTGAGTGGCTGATATAACAGTGCTGAGGTGCTCAGTGACTAAAACAACAGTGCTGAGGTGCTGAATGACTGATACAGAAGTGCTGAGGTGCTGAGTAAAACAACAGTGCTGAGTTAAACAACAGTACTGAGTAAAACAACAGTGCTGAGTAAAACAACAGTGCTGAGTAAAACAACAGTACTGAGTTAAACAACAGTGCTGAGTTAAACAACAGTGCTGAGTTAAACAACAGTGCTGAGTTAAACAACAGTGCTGAGTTAAACAACAGTGCTGAGTTAAACAACAGTGCTGAGTTAAACAACAGTGCTGAGTTAAACAACAGTGCTGAGTTAAACAACAATGCTGAGTAAAAACAACAGTGGAAAGTAGCAATGACAACACTGCCATCCAACTGACTGGCTTCATTGTAAACAAAGATTAGCATAATACCACCATTATCCAAAATAACTTAAGCCAATTACAGCACTAATGGAGATACTGATCAATACAACAACACGACCAATTTATATATAGAAAAATCGTCAATATTATGATTTTAATAAAGAATTGCTGACCATTGCTTTTGATGAGATAACATTAATTCCTGGATCAATCCGGTGCAGGAAATTGGGACTGACATAAGTGATGATTGCAGCATTATGCAGAAGTGATGCTTAGGTAATGATTAAGCAGGGGATCAGAGATTAATCTCCTGTCGAGGCTTATCTGGTAAACCTGATTTACTAATGATAAGTAATTAATTGCGACTAGGCAAAAGTTGCAGTGTTGTGGTGGAGGAGGTAGGAAGGCCTTGATACTTCAGTGAACGTTGTTATCATGATGATGCTGTTATCAGGGTGATGCTGTTATCATGTTGCAATTATTTTCATGGTGCTCGCTGATATCTTGGTGCTCTTTTTATCATCATGGTTCTTGTGTGACTGATGTTATTATGGTGCTACTGTGTTATCTTGGTGCTGTTGTAACAGACTGATATCTAGTGTTGCTGTTAGCATGGAGATGGTGTGACGGATGCTATCATGGGTGCTGCTTTGGACTGAGCACGATATGATAACATTATATCGGGCTCTGTCACGATATCATGTTATCTCATCGTGACAGAGACGCAATTGCTGCCAGACTCCCTTCACAAGGGTGAAGGGAGTCACTCTTGTGACTCCCTTCCCTCCCTGGGGAAGAAGTGATTGCAGAGGCACACAGGGCAAAGTGCCTTAAGTCCTGGCAACGAAAGAATGCATTTGAAGCGTTCTAATGAGCTCGTAAACCTCTCGTTATTAGTAATGCTTCACTTGAGAGCTGAGAGTAAGTGCAAAGTTTGTTGTGCAACCTCATACTCGCTAATGAACTAATTACGAAAACCAGGCAGAACGAATTGATAACTTGATATTTTCCTCAACTCATTCAGTCATCAATTTAAGATTATCATATTTTTAAATTTCTGCTCTGAATTATATCATAAAAATGTCTTTCACCAGGATTTTATGGCATGAAATAATTGATATGTTTTCTTGTATTCTCTTTCTTGTATTCTGCTGTACTGGATCTGACCAAATGTAAAGTCACTCAGCAGAACTTTTCCAATACGTTACGAAACTATATAATATAATGTTGTAAATTTATAGAAGTCAGAAATTCACCCAGCGCATAGGTTCGAACCTCGTCAAAACTTCTGTTGGATTTGTTCATGGGTGTTTTATTTGTTCATTAATATATCACATTAATGTGATTTCTCTGTGGCTATCACAAGTGTTCTAGGAATGTGTAAGTATTTCATTGAAAATGATGTTGGACCAGAAGTCTTGGCCAAAAATCCCAGGTTTGCTTACGGTAACCTAGAGCATGCCATTCATTGTAAACCTTCTAGTTTACAATGACAAATGACCCAACGCCCATTGAGTGGGTGCGGGATGCGTGATATCATCATCAAAATTATACGTAGCTACTTCACCACAAATTAAATTCTATTGCTTTCAGACTGTTTAGGTTCAGATCTTGAACCCATTATGCCAATAAAAGAAAGTTGAGATATCTATATCTCAACTTATACATGCATATATTACCTAACGTAACCACAGGAACGGAAGACTGAAACTCAACCAACCAGGCCACGAACACACACAATAAGAGAGGGGTACCAAGTTATACATACACGTATGTGTGTGTGTATAACATACAAGGAAGGGATCACCCAACGAGAATATGGCTGCTGGAAGCGGCAGAATATAAACCCGTGTCAAACCGGATAAATTTTCGGGCAGGCCTCATCTCCCCGGCTTAAAGACCACGCTACGGAGTCCGTCCAATGGTCTGTCCACCGTCCGTCAAACGGACGGCCTTTGTACCGTCTAGCGAAGATAGCCAAAACATTCAAGCCTTGACAGGCGGCCGTCAGCGTGCAGCTGTCGTGCTAAGCATGCATCAATTCATCTTCAGAAGAAAGCTGTCATCTTTAGCAAGTTTCCTATAGCAGGAGAACAAAAAAAAGCCATCTCGGTGTAGCCCATGGGTCTTCCCTCGGCATGTGTGGTCTCCCCCTACGATGCAACCATACAGTGATATGCAAATTTGCGTCTGAAAATACGTCAAGCTTTATGCGAACTTCCAATCTTCCCTCTCGGATCACTTTCAGCTCAGAAGAGCTTGGTATAAAACATTCTCCAGGAAAACTTGGTATTAAGTAACGAAATGTCCTTACGTTAGTGTCAGGACGCAGGAATGTTCTTGCGTTAGTGTCAGGACGCAGGAATGTTCTTGCGTTGATGTTAGAACGCAGGAATGTTCTTGCGTTGATGTTAGGACGCAGGAATGTTCTTGCGTTAGTGTCAGGATGCAGGAATGTTCTTCCGTTAGTGTCAGGACGCAGGAATGTCCTTGCTTTAGTGTCAGGACGCAGTAATATCCGTGCTGTAGTGTCAGGACGCAGTAATATCCGTGCTTTAGTGTCAGGACGCAGTAATATCCGTGCTTTAGTGTCAGGACGCAGTAATATCCGTGCGTTAGTTTCAGGACGCAGTAATATCCGTGCTTTAGTGTCAGGACGCAGTAATATCCGTGCGTTAGCGACAATCACTTTACCCACTATGGAAATACATTAATTGTTCAATTGTATATTGCATTGTATACACCAGAAGATGAAGAGACGACGATGTTTCGGTCTGTCCTAGACATTATCTTACGGTCCAAGACATATGGCTTGTAGTGGTTTGGTTATCGTCCTTGATATCTTAGAAATTTGAACTTTCCTGTGTGGTTACAAGTTTTAATTCCCATTCTTGGTGTAGTTGCTGAGGCCGCCTCCACCCAATGCTCAGTCAAGACTATTCAGAATGTCTCATTATATTAACTTACAATGTTGAAATAAATGTTACTTGCTTCGTTGAACTGATTCAACATTTTTGAACATATTATACTTGTGTATTACTTGCACGGTTGAACACGATTCAGCATGATGGCTTTTTTGTGAGTCATCAACAAAAAAGGGGAAACCATTATTTTTTACACTTCACCCTTTCCTAATATATTTCATTCCTTTTCCATTAATTATAATCGTATCCCATCACCTTTGCTATTAATTATAATCGTATCCCATCACCTTTGCTATTAATTATAATCGTATCCCATCACCTTTCCAATTATACTCCATAATCGTCTATTAATAAAATTATATCATTATATCATCTTTCACCTTTTCCTGAATATAGTCTTATAAATTTATTCCTCCAGTCTCACCCTTCCACCTCCCTTCCATCAGTATCTCCTTCCCTCACACTGTCTCCCATTATTATTATTACAGTCTTCATTTCCCCCTCATTCTTCCTCTCCTCCTCCTTCCCTTTCTTCCGTTTCCATTCTCAACCCCCTTATCCATCTTCTCTCCTATGACCCTCCCTCCTTCTCTCATTCTCCAGACCTAGCCTCTCTCTCCTGCCTCGCCAGTGATAGAGAGAGGCATTAGCATTATCTTCATCCTAACCTCCTCCTCCATCCCCCCTTACACATGTTGGCTGGTAAACAGATTTACATCCACAACAATGGGCCTAATTCACCAATCACGCCTCTTTTGATATTAGTTTTAGCATGTGTTTAGGCGGCCAGAAAAAGAGGAAGCATGTTGTGTATGGCGTTTTGGAGCACAGGGAGCCAGGTGTGTGTGTGTGTGGTCATGTTGTAGGAAAGTGGTGACAGGTGTGTGTAGCTTTAAGGGCCTGCTGGATGTATGAAATACCAGATGTGTGGTCAATGAATGCTTTTACATGAAGGAAAACCATGTGTGGAATCACGGGGGATTGATGGAGAGAGAAACTGACACGGATTAAAGAGTAAACAAAATTTATTCTTAGCAAACTTGATTGAATTAGATATCATCAAAATAAGGCAAGAAAGGAATTTTGATATCACTAAAATAAGGCAAAATAAGGAAGGGGTAACTGGGTACCGGAAGTACCTGGAAAACAGGAAATGAAGGGACAAAGAGCTGATATCTTAGGCAGGAAAGGAAAGCAAAGGGGAGTGTCGAGTTCATTTAATTCTAAAACCGTTCCCGGTTCTAATATATGTAAACGACATAGCAGTACGCTGGAACATATATATATATTTGCAGGTATTACAAAATTAATTATGAGAGTAAGAACAGAGGAAAACTCTAGAGTGCTGCAGGGAATTCTCTGACAACCTTCAGGAATTGACAGACAAGTGGCTGTTGGAATTAAATCCAAATAAGTGTAGAGTAATGAAAATGGAAAAAAAAGGAGATAAGAAGACCTACAGGAAAGTGGACAATGCAGAGCAATCTCTCAAATTTGGTGCATAAAATTGCGCTGCTGTATTCTACAGTAACCCACATCAAGGAGGTATAAAGCGTAAGATTACTTACAATAATCGAATGGTCTATAATAGATATATATAAACATTTATTGTTCCTGTTCACTTCGTTCAAGGCATCAAATTATAATTCACTGTCGCCATGGATTTTGGTTTTATTAACGTTCAGTATTTCCGTTGAACTCATACATAAGATTTCTTAATAAATATCAAAATTTATTAACATTCATTTGTCAATATTGAAAATAATTTGCTGTCTTTTACACTTGTTTGTTGATTATTCAAAGTCTATTTGCAATCTCCTCCTCTGCTGTTGCAATACTCCTACTTCGTTCAATTCAATTAGCAGGAATAGTTATTATGAAGATTAACACTTTAATACCACTTATTTAAACCATTTTAAGATATTCGCCACTCAGAATGACCCTTGTGAGATGGCACTTGTATCGTCCAGCCATTTTGATTCTATTCGATTTTTTTTCGAATCGGAAAAATCGATTCGAATAGTGGATTCGATTCGATTCTAAATGACTAAAAGTAGTCATTTTTAGACTACTTCATTTTTGTACCAGGCATCTCTGCAAGGGAAAGATTTTGGTGTTGAACTTTATTAAATATCTTCTGAAAATTTTGGTAAGTCTCGTCTGCCTCCTTTTTTTTTATTTGCAAGTTATATATTTATAGGATTCGTGAAGATGTGAAATATGTTTCAAACTTTCTTATCTTTAATAATATTCAATAAAATCCTATTTAATAATATATTTCATGTTTGAAATATATTATTCAATTAGTTCCTAAATGATTCATGGTTTAATAACAAATTATCGTTTCAGTTACATTATAAACTACTAAACTAATTTGTCGACGATTGCAGGAACTTGCCATATTGTCCTTGTTAAAGATCAGTCGGACATTGACAAGTTTTAAACTTTGTAGAACTGTTTGCATTTTAGGCAAGATATTAACACCCTTCAAAGTTTTGTATTGATATAGTGTAGGAGACGTTCATGTATAGCAAAATGGTTTGCAATACTCTGTTGAAATCCGACCCAGCACAGATACATTTGTTCATTCACGGTCTATTGAATTTATTTTTCATGAATTCTGTCAGAAGTGCTTTTAAAAAGTTGTGATGGATTAAATTCCATACCAGTGGAATAAAGCTTCATTCGTAAAAGATTTAGTCCTACCCAAGCAAATTCAAGTAACCCCTCTGAGTCCAAGACTTAATATAAGTCCACCTACAAGACCAAGTTCAAGACTTGGAGGCCTGTTTTGCAGTCTCCATGGCGTAGTGGTTAAGACACTCGCCTGGTATTTCTCGAGCGCTTTGTCCTAGGTTCGTATCCTGGCCGGGGAGGATTTATTGGGCATAAATCCTTAACTGTAGCCTCTGTTTAACTCAACAGTAAAATGGGTACCGGGTAAACGATTCTTCTCGGGGGTCATATTCCAGGGAACATAGGATTAAGGACTTGCCCGAAACGCTACGCGTGCTAGTAGCTGTACAAGAATGTAAGAACTCTTGTATATATAAATAACTAAATAAATAAAAAAATTATTGTAAAGATGTTCATAAAGGAGCCACTTGCAAATCATTCATGAACAGAAGCATGGAACCCATTAATTCTGTGCTTCGTAATAATCTATCTAATCTAATAATCTCATTCCAGTAGTAGTAATAATCTAGTTAAAATATTGAAATAATTAGGCTTGAATTGAACAAAATTGCAGGAACAAAAACAATGGGATGAATAATTGTGTTCTATTGTTCGTCATGACTGTGAACAAGGACCTGAGTTTGGAGTCACGTCACATTCTAAGAACATCCCTTCGGTGTTGACACACACTCATCCTTCTCCTCATTTTGAATTTTGAATTTGAATCCTCCTAATTCATTTTGAATCTATTTTGACTATATCTGCTTTACGTAATCTTTCCCAGTAAGTCTCTGATGTTTGTGTGTTGTAAAACACGAAGCCAAACAATTTATCCTTCATTTCTATGTCTTCTTTTTTCACACGTTTTGCTGATTTAAGAATATATAAATGTCAACGTTTAATAAATAAGGAAATATTTTCAAGGCTATAAAAACAAAAGTCAATAGCATGACAGAAGCATGGGCCTGAGAACTGCCGGATCATGTTCTCAATATTAAAATGAACCACAGATGAATACCTCTGGAAACCTGCGTCAGAATTAAAAAAAGAAGGCACCAGAGATTCTCCATTATAGACTTGGCAACACTGAGAGGATCATCATTCTGACCGAGCGTAGAGAAGCTGGTCAGTATATTAATGGCAGAGTCCGAGCGAGGAAGAAGCTGCCATTAGTTTCCTGACTCCCAGTCCGAGCGAGGAGAACGCTGCCGCCAGTGTAAAGGAAACTCTCGATTGTCTTCGTATTGCAATGGAAACTAGACATGGGGCATTAGCCAATAGCTGGTAAGGCTTTTAACAAAATGACAACTGGAGCACTAAACTCTATTGGAGAATGAAACAAGTTTTCTCACTTCAGGTTATGACTTTTTAACACAGGAGTGGCGATAGATAATGCAATATCTATTTGTTATTTGTATTGAAATTTCTTTTCAATTAACTCGCTTGTTGCATTTAAACCATATATATTAAACAACATTTAGCCACCCCGTCGAGAAAATGCATTAACTTTGCAAAGTGTTTCTTAAAATTGTCCACTAGGATCCCCTATGGGAGGAATTTCAAGACTAAAAAGAGGAAATTTGGCCAGAAGGGAATTGAAGAATTGGGAGAAATAAATTTATGTCTTTTGCTGTTTATATATATATATATATATATATATATATATATATATATATATATTATATATATATATATATATATATATATATATATATATATATATATATATATATATATATATATATATATATATAATACCTCTGGGGTCTTGCTATTTGGGTGGTAGGCTTGGCCAATACCACTTCCCTTCTCACTCTTCAAAATATTTATTGCAGCTTTGTACCTCTCTTTTTGTACCATATGATCCCCTACGTACAAATTACAAGGTACTGTGAAAAGTAGCGGCTCACACATATCCATGTTATCTATGTATGGGCTGGTTAGGTCAGGCTTGGGGTTCATGGGTTCCTGGTTCGGTTAGCTCTTTCTATTTTGTACCTTGTGGCAAGTGAAGAGATGTGTATATACAAAATACAGTTTGTAAAGAGGCTGTATGTTTACACCTAGACGGGTATCTTATTTCTCTGTTTATATACACTCAGAGTTTACCTTAGTCCTGGACTATATTGTGGACTAAGGTAAACTTGCTGGTTGGTCAGTAACCTATTGTTGTGGTAGCCTTGATATCGCTTAAGAGGTTGATAGGCTTTAAGCTCAACACTGAACCGGTTGACCACCAGCTCAATAAGAAACTATATGCACGCGATAAGTCACAATAACGTGGCTAAATTATGTTGACCAGACCACATACTAGAAGGTGAAAGAAAACAAGAAAAGAAAAAAAAAAGAAACTATATATTTGTATAAACTAATTCCTGGCTAACCTGAAGTGTAGCTAATATATTGCAAACCCTTTTGCGACAAAAATCCTGAAAGTAACTATGGGGAGAAAGCGCCAAGCCATTACGACTATATAGCACTGGGAAAGGGTCAGAATAAGGATTTGGGATGGGACGGGGAGGGAAGGAATGGTGCCCAACCCCTTGGACGGTCAAGGATTGAACGCCGACCTGCATGAAGCAAGACCGTTGCTCTACCGTCCACCCCTAGTGGTTGGGAGCGAAATTAACCAATCAAGCGATATCGTTTGGTTAGTTAAACGATATAAACGAAGGAGCTTTAAAAGTAGTGTCAGATATGAAAGGGAAAGGAGATCTGATAATTCATATCACCAAAAAATCTCTTGAATGGTTCAGGTAGTGGTGCTGAGTCTGTGTGTCGAATGTCTTAAGTGTACTGAGTACCTTGAGTGCGTTAAGATTGGTTTATTTAGGAAATTGAATTCTTACGAGCATTTTGAGTGTGTCGAGAGACCTGAGCTTGATGAAGGAGACGGGTTTACCAATGGACTTGAGTGTATCGAGGGACTCATATGGATTAGGTGTGTAGCGTATTTAGAGAGACTTAATTATACCGAAGGACTTGAGTCTGAGGAAGAAACAAAGCCCCACGAGAACTTGTGTGCTGAAGAACTTGGCTAGCCGAAGGACTTCAGTTTACGAAGGGTCTCCAGCATATCCAGTAACTTGTGTGTGTGTGCATGCAGAAGGATTTGAGTCTAACGAGTAACTTGAGAATGGATTCAAGTGCATCGAGGGACATGATTGTGTTTCCAAGCATGAGTGTATATAGATGGATGCTTCGGAATTAACGACCACCAATATTTATGAGCCACTGAGACACACTTGTGGTGACGCACTTGAATATTGCAACCCAATTTAGTGTATTATTAGAATTGTGTAAATCAGTATTCTTCAGTGAAGCAAATCATTCGAGCACATCAATACACTTGAACCTCAAAACATGTGAAACTGACAACACTCTAACGTGAATCAACACACACACGAATGCATTAGCACTTGAGTGTATCAAGGCACTTGAAAGTACAGAGGAGTTTTAGTTGGCTAAGCGTCCTCAACCATGCAGGATATGACCATGCAAATTTTCTCTATGCTTCCACGAGGGTGGCATGCAAGCCTCATGCTAATGAGGTAACGACGACAATGGCTTTGTTATTCTTTGCTGGAGAAGGAATTGTTCTCCGGCGTGATTGTCGTGGTGTTCTCTCTCTCGTGGCTGATGTGAAGTGTTCTCGTTCAAAGAGATCATCAAGTGTTGTTCTTCGTGGTGACCGTGAGTCGAGTTACACTTATGGTATAGACAGTCATTTGCTTGCCAAACTCATTTAGATTTTGGTGCAATGTATAAAAGTGACGTTCTTCTTGTGTAGAGATAAACGCCTTGTAGGAGGAACACAAAATGATGTTCTTCATGTATTGTGAGAACCATTCCTGGTCTCAGGGGGGAGCAAAACGGTGTTCTGTCTGTGTGATAGAAGAACAACACTTGGTGGCAGAGTAACACTATCGTGTTATTCCCGTGTAGCGTGACAACATCTGACTAAGAAAGAGCAAAATGGTGTTCTCCCTATGTAGCAAGAGAGAGAGAGCGATAGAGAGAGAGAGAGAGAGTTTGAGAGAGAGAGAGAGCGAGAGAGAGAGAGAGAGAGTTTGAGAGAGAGAGAGAGAGAGAGAGAGAGAGAGAGAGAGAGAGAGAGAGAGAGAGAGAGAGAGAGAGAACAACTTGTACAGACAGAACAACAAAATGATGTTTTATTATCTGTGAAGTGAAAGAAGAAGGAACAAACTGGTGTTCTTGTATAACGCGAGAGAGAACAGCTGCAGGTGGCAGAAGAAAAAAAGATGCAATAACAAGGCCCTCAGCTCCCTACTGATGAGTACTGCAACTCTCGCAATTTTCTGAAACCCGGAAAAAAGTTTGTCAAAAATTAAGAACTGTGCAATAAGATGCCAACGCCTTTCAACCTCGCTCCTAATCTCAAAAAGCGAGACGATCTTGAAGTTGTAATTAGGCAATTGCATGGTTGAGTGGGGGAAAGAGAGGGAGATAGAGAATTGCATGCTGTATGAGATTATGTAATTAACATATGATAAATAATCTCTGACAGACACGCCTATCAAAGGCTTGATAGCCAATTAAGCTGCAAATGAACAACTTAATAACTATCATCATAAATCCTTCAAGATGGTAATAAATTCCCAAGGAAGCAGGACAGGTATCTGTGCCCGACAAGGGCGTATAAGTAACGACCATTTCACCGTGAAGGGGGAAGCATTTGGGCCGTACAGAACGCTTCATCAACACACCAGTAGCCACGAGTGGTCAGAAATGTGTGATATAACATCTAACACCCACTATGTGTTACTGTGCCGCAGTTAATCCCATAATAAAGGCAGAATGGGTAGGGGTGGTTAAAATGGCACATAGGCCGTTGTTGCTGGGAGAGTGAGGGTCGCGTGCCATGGGTCGACCAATCACCGGCCGAGTTTCTCATCTGGCCAGCCACGACACTTATCTTCACTGTTGCCACAACACCACAAAAAAATCGAAATATACCTTATTCCGCTATATTAACATTCTAAAACACAGTTCCATCACAATCTCTGTTATATACCCTGCCCTGAGTAGCCTTACCCCTGACGCTGAACAGTCGGAGTAGTTGCTAAACGGCTCCCAAGTGGTTCCAAGTAGGAGCGTGGAACCGCCAGGGAGGCCTCCCTGGCAACACCAGGCCAGGCGATACAAGCAATATTGGAGACCGAAGGGTAAGCTGCTGCCCTTTTTTTTCCTCCCTCAGCTCTCTAATGAAAGATAAAAGAAGTGAGAAATGTGGAGGTGCGTGTGATACAATCTACAGCTAATTAGAAAAGCATTTAGCAAACCAGTACTACATCTTTTTTTTTTATTTTTTTATTTTTTGCCCCACGCGCCAGGCTCGCTTGAAAATTGGTCGTATTTCTCTCGCTACAAATGGGTGCTGTAGTTAGGGGAAGGAAACCATTGGTCATTAAACTGGTTATGGAATCAACTAGCCGCTATTAACGTCGGAGGAAGATAAAGATATCCTCTCCGTTGGGTATATAGTCTCTATCGCAACTATACAGGCTAACCAGAAGTATATATATATATATATATATATATATATATATATATATATATATATATATATATATATATATATGTATGTATATATAGCCTTAGTGGGAGAAGCAGCACGTTGATCACGCCGCTGATGGAGTAAGGTGCGGGTGTGCGTTCTTGACCCTTTATTTTCCTGTTTGTGGGTATTATGCTCCAGCTCTTGGGCCTGGCTCTTATCTGTCGATTGTCTTAATCCATAAACTTCAGCCCTGTCGTTGCATCATTACTGCAGTTTAATCTGGGATTGGGTGTTTGCTAGAACTGAATGTATCAGTGACAGGAGATGGCTGTGATTGGTAATACCTGTGACTGAATGTACCAGTGACTTGTAGCGCCTATGACTGGTGGTACCTGTGACTGAAAGTAGCAGTGATTGGTAGTATTTATGACTGGAGGTAGCAGTAACTGCAGGTACCTTCTCCAGTGAAGGGAATGGGTCATTCTCATTCCTCATAGGGAGGAGAAGAATGATGATTTCTTTTCCAATTAAATGTTTATATACTGTAGAGTTCAGTCCCTACTTGGCGGCTACACATCTTAGAGATCATCCTCATGACCTTTAATCCTGTTAGAATAGTGTTGATTGTTGTCATTAAGGTTACTGAGCCATATTAGTCCCCCGTGGCGCAGGGGTAAGACACTCGCCCGGCGCTTCTCGAGCGATTTGGCCTGCGTTCGTATCCAAGTCGGGGGAGGATTGAGTAGGCACCAATCCTATGTTATATCGCCTCTGTTCACCCAACAGTGAATGGGTACCTGGTTGTTAAACGATTTGGCAGGTCGTATTCCATGGGAAATTAATATTAAGGACCTGCCCGAAACGCTATGTGTGTTAGTGGCTTTACAAGTAAGAACTTTTTTGTGCATATATATATATATATTATATATATATATATATATATATATATATATATATATATATATATATATATATTGGTTACCTAGATATATTGATGACTGTTAACTGTCGTTAGTGCTTGTCCTCCCATAGGCCCTCATCTCCATACGCAATACGAATGAGTTTGGATAACGAAGTACTTTCAGAAAATCACTTAAAGCCTTTCCTTTAAAGTATTAAAATCCAATGAATAATCTGTGCATGAATCTGTTTAAATATGATGTCTGTGTAACTTGGTGTATTCGGACTGACGCAACATTTGTGGCATCCTGCAGCTTATCCGGGTGAGAACCGGACGGGTATTAAATGTAATTAATGACGGAAGTATATTAATTATCATTGTACATGAGGATATTTTAATCTGGTCTAAAGTCAGATTTGGGTGACGGTATTAGGAGTGACGGGGTGAGGGAGAGAGGGGTGAGGGGGTGAGGGATTGAGAGGTGAGGGGTGAGGGATGAGTAGTGAGGTAGTTTGAGGGGGGGGGATTGGGGGGAGAATAAAGCATAGAGAGCATAGTTAGGGTCCCGTGAGTTGTGAGTATAGCATAGGATGAATATAATGCCATTTAAGCCTTCAAGATCTTCTAATTAAGGCAACAGTTACAGCCCCGCCGCTCCTGTGCCAGGTAAGTCCACTACGGGCTCACCATAGCCCGTGCTACTTGGAACTTTTAGTTCCCAGTTGCTGAATCTTAAACAACAAACATTCTAATTAAGAGCTACAGTAATAGATGCCGAATGCGTGATATCATTGTCTAGCTGATCATTTGTTTCACAAATATCTGGCCGGGGAACTGTTAAATAAGTTTTCACTTCACAATGAAAATGTGGTTATCTAGAGATGAGGTTATCTTGAGATGATTTTGGGGCTTTAGTGTCCCCGCGGCCCGGTCCTCGACCAGGCCTCCACCCCTAGGAAGCAGCCCGTGACAGCTGACTAACACCCAGGTACCTATTTACTGCTAGGTAATAGGGCATAGGGTGAAAGAAACTCTGCCCATTGTTTCTCGCCGGCGCCCGGGATCGAACCCGGGACCACAGGATCACAGAGGTTATCATAACTTTGTAATGTTATAAGAATTCGTTATCGTGAGGTATCGGGATCAAGAAAAGTCAAGGTCATTGTAAACTACGATTCGCTGAAAGTTTTAGAGCAGGAGCCGGATACTTTTGTCTTTACTTCATAAAAGTCTCCAAGCGCCGTTTCCTCCAGCGGAGGAACTCTTCAGGGTCCTCGTGAGGGCAGTAGCACTCCAGGTTGCAATTCTTTTGACCATGACGTGGTACAGTCGACTAAGGCGCGTCTCCCGGGCGTAGGTTCGAACCCTCATCACGGCCCTTGTGGATTTGTTCATTTGATATATCACGTTAGTGTGATTTGGGTGTATGCTGGAGGGCAACGATGACTCGAGAGGGGTAACTACTAGACAGCCAGGCAGGAAAGTAATTGAGCAGACATGTAGACATGTAGGAGGCCTGATCGAGGACCGAGCCGCAGAGACGCTAAGCCCCGAAATCATCTCAAGATAACCTCAAGGTTAACAGGCTTGCAGGCAGGCAAGCAAGGAGGCAAGCATGTAAGCAATCGTGTAGTCAGAAGGGCACCTTACCTTGAGGTTACCTTGAGGTGATTCCGGGGCTTAGCGACCACGCGGCCCGTCGTCGGCCAGGCCTCCTCGTTGTTGGACTGGTCAACCAGGCTGTTGGACGCGGCTGCTCGCAGCCTGACGTATGAGGGCAGACAGACACGCAGGTAGATAAGACAGACAGACATAGGAGATGGCTTAAAAACGCAAAACTTTACAAAAATGGCAGTCTGACTTGCCTATTACGGCAAGCTGATAGCTTTAAAAATATACGAAGAGCCCTGAATTGAATGTCTAGAGAAGATCAACAGTAGCATCGAGCGAGACGAAACCCGTATTGTGCGGCCCAGAGCGACAGGAGCGACTTATCTGTGATAGAATCGATGAATTCGAGGATGACTTTAAGGCTAAAGGCCTTAAAGAAGTGAAAATGGAAAAAAAAGGTGAATTTATAAAACGGAAATTAGGTTAAAAAATATTGTACATAGAGTTTGCAGAGTCACACTACCGTGGCTGAAAGCAGAAGGTTTTGTAGTGTGGCGTTATTCTCTTTGAGAAGTTTTATTTCCATCTTCACCATATATACTTCTGTCTTTAATCCAGGACTGAGTTTCTCAGGGTTTTCTGAAGGAAGGATGGAAGAAATTGTCAGGGGGGGAAAGCACCAAGCCATATACGATTATATAACACTAGGAAGGGGGTTCCGGATAAGAATTTGGGATGCGACGAGGGGAGGAAATGATGTCCACAACCACTTGGTCGGTCGGGGATTGAACGCCGACCTGCATGAAGCGAGACCGTCGCTCTACCGTCCAACCCAAGGGATTTCAGTTTTCTGAACGAATCACAATGAATTCTATCAAAAGGTATAACCCAGACGATGAAGGAACTGTCAAACACCTCCACCCCAATTTTCAGTGACAAATTGGAAACAGTTTGTCATTGAAAGAATATTTTCAGTGCCAAATTAGTTAACAAATGGAGTGAACAAGCAGGTTGAGGGAGTGGTCGAAGTGACTCTATATAGATATACCACTTCAAAAGTAGATATACTACTTCAAAAGTAGATATACCATTTCAAAAGTAGATATGCTACTTCAAAAGTAGATATACCACTTCAAAAGTATATATACCACTTCAAAAGTAGATATACCACTTCAAAAGTAGATATACCACTTCAAAAGTAGGTATACCACTTCAAAAGTAGGCATACCATTTCAAAAGTAGATATACCACTTCAAAGTAGATATACTACTTCAAAAGTAGATATAACACTTAAAAAGTAGATATACCAATTCAAAAGTATAAATACCATTTCAGAAGTAGATATACCTCTTCAAAAGTATCTACACCACTTCAAAAATAGATATCCCACTTTAAAAGCAGATATATCACTTCAAAAGTAGATATACCCGAGCCCAAAAAAGCCTCGATAACCAGCAACAATCGCGTGAAGGTTTGAAATCGGAACCAAAGAGCTGAAGCAAACTGGACATGAGTATACCCACAGGCTGATGGTCGTCCTCACACCGTGAGTACGCCAGACACAGCACCGCTCCTGTGCCAGGTAAGTCCACTACGGGCTCCCTATTGCCCGTGATACTTACCCCGCTCCTGTGCCAGGTAATTTACGGGCTCACCATAGCCCGTGCTATTTGGAACTTGTTCCGAGTAGCTGAATCTATGACAACAACAACAACAACAGCCTGAATCGTCACACCTATTGTAGTGATGGGAACTATCAGGGGGGAGGGGGAAATCGCCAATCCATTACGAGTATATAGCACTTAGAAGGGGTCAAGATAAGGATTTAAGAAGAGACGGGGGAAGGGGAGGAATGGTGCCCTACCACTTGGACGGTCGGGGATTGAACGCCGGCCTGCATGAAACGAAACCGTCGCTCTACCGTCCAGCCCAAGTGATAGGGCGAATCCTTCCTTCCTCCATCACAGACGACAAGGATATCCACGGCCAGCCTCTTCGTGAACGCGAATAATTGAAAAAGAATTATGCAATACCCACAAGGTCCGTCACTAGTGGTGAATAGACACGTGTATTGTGTAGCCAAACTTACTATCATAGTTGATGAAAAGCCAACAGAGTTTTAATGGCCGGTAATGGCTTTTTAATGGACGCTAATGCATTGGTGCCGATAGATCCTTCGTCCTAGACCACTCCCAGACCAGAGACCAGCTCCATCATGAGGCTTGCTCTTACTGAACAATACTTGGGTGTCGTATCTCCTGTGACATATGTGATATATCATCTGTGACATATTTGATATATTGCCTGAGACATATTTGATATATTGCCTGAGACATATGTGATATATCGTGTGTGACATATTTGATATATTGCCTGAGACATATTTGATATGTCGTCTGTGATATATTGATATATTGCCTGAGTCATATGTGATATATCGTCTGTGACATATTTGATATATTGCCTGAGACATATTTGATATATCGTCTGTGACATATTTGATATATTGCCTGAGACATATTTGATATGTCGTCTGTGATATATTTGATATATCGTCTGTGGCATATTTGATATGTCGTCTGTAACATATTTGATATATCGTCTGTGACATATTTGATATATCGTCTGTGACATATTTGATATATTGTCTGAGACATATTTGATATGTCGTCTGTGATATATTTGATATATTGCCTGAGACATATTTGATATGTCGTCTGTGATATATTTGATGTATCATCTGTGACATATTTGATATATCGTCAGTGACGTATTTGATATCGAATGTGACATTTGATTCATCACCTGTAAAATTTTTTTATATATATCCCGTCACATATTTGATATATCATGTGACAACTATTTTGTTATATCGTCCCTGACAACAGATCTAATATATCACCAACAACTTTAATATAACCTCTGTGATAACAAATTTAATATATCGCCTGTGATAACAGAGTTGTTATATAGACTGTGATGAACTCCTGAAATAAGAGCATGATCACTATGTATATATCACCTTAGAAATCACGTTAAAATAACATTCTGATGTTGTATCGTTGTATTTTTCATTGTATTGTTGTATTTTTTTACATGGGAGGTCGATGTGGGCTCGTTTTCTTGAAACATATTCGCCAATCACAAAAACATCCTTGGATATCACCTGAGAAAACTAAATTTGTGTTTTAATGAAGCATTTGTATATTTTATGTTTTATCACCTCATATATATATATATATATTATATAGATATATATATATATATATATATATATATATATATATATATATATATATATATCACTAAGAACTCTTTGACCCGGCCAGGATTCGAACCCATGCCGTCCAGGATCACCCCTAAACGTACACAGTACCGTGACCACCGCACCAATGATCGTCTATAAGGATTGGTCAGTCTTGGCGCTTATTAACTAAGCTCCCTGACTGACCAACCCCCGACGACACTCATGGATCCATTTGGGTACAGTTTTTCATCAAATTCTGGCGCATGCACGGGCCGCACTGAGTCTAACAAGTGTGAGAAAGCTGCATGAACGCGCAAGCCATATATCACTAAGAACTCTTTGACCCGGCCAGGATTCGAACCCAAAAGATTAAGACACAAGGATTAAGAACCTGACAGAAGGATTAAGAACCTGACACAAGGATTAAGAACCTGACACAAGGATTAAGAACCTGACACAAGGATTAAGAACCTGACAGAAGGATTAAGAACCTGACACAAGGATTAAGAACCTGACACAAGGATTAAGAACCTGACAGAAGGATTAAGAACCTGACAGAAGGATTAAGAACCTGACAGAACTGTGAAGGTGGTGTAGGAGGAAGGCGACAGTGATGACTCAGGCAAATACAAACAAGAATATAATTTTTTTTTTATTGATTGTTGGATTGGAGGATTGTCAGGATTGAGAAATAAATATAGGTAACAGTGGAACATACCTTGAGGTTACTTTGAGGTGGTTTCGGGGCTTAGCGTCCCCACGGCCCGGTCCTCGACCTGGCCTCAAATAAGTAAGAAATATATAGTAAGAAAATTCGAAATAGTTCCGTTGGATGAGTGTAATTGAATAATAATTGTAATTGACAGTAATTGAGATAATTGAACCATTTCTTTACTCAAAGGACGTTGATATAGAATATAGGTTTTACGGAAGATGATTAATATACTGTATTATTTTTTTTAATGTAACTTGGGGAGGTATTTAGCGAAATAGATGAACGGTGATTTAGTGAGTGGGGGGGGGGGGTCAGTATTGGGTACGAACCCCTTTTAATAGGACGAATAGTGACAACCCCGAAAAGCCTATGTTTGTCCCGTAACCCAGACCATTGACCCTGCAAAGTTAGACAGGTAAACATGCACATTTACTCTTGTAGATATAGACATATATATTTATGTGTGTGAGTGAGAGAGTATAATGCTATGGCGGTATGTCCACTCACAAGATGAGTGGCGCTGCCCAATAAACTCGCCCCTCGGGGTAAAATTTAATTTAAATTTAATGAGAGTATTTATGTGAGAGAGTATAATGCCTGTGAATACCTAGTTGTGCTTGCGGAGGTTAAGCTCTAGCTCTTTGGGCCCGCCACTTAACTGTCAATCAGCAGACTGTTTTGTTTTTCCCACACAAAAAATGTGTGTGTATACAAAAAGCCAAACACGTTATCTTGAGGTTATCTTGAGATGATTTCGGGGCTTTTTAGTGTCCCCGCGGCCCGGTCCTCGACCAGGCCTCCACCCCCAGGAAGCAGCCCCGTGACAGCTGACTAACACCCAGGTACCTATTTTACTGCTAGGTAACGTTGCTCAAACAGTATAAATAAAATAGTTGTGAATGGTGATGATGATGATGATGTTGGAGTAAATGAGAGTATAATGCCTGTGAATACTGCAGCAACAACGCTCTAATTCCGGTCAAAATAACAGCTTTGGGAGAGGCCGTGGACCAAAACATGACAGTAAACCCATCAACTGATACTCGCGGCTCTCCGCTAGTATAGCACCCGGCATCACAACTCTCCCCCCACCAAAAAAACAAATACCGTAAATAAATGTGTATTTTAGAGTGTCCAGTTTCCAAATTGATTATGGAAAGTAAACAGTGTGTACATCATGTGTATTTTTCACTCGTAGTCATCAGTAAATTTGTATTAAATTGTAACGCACGGCCAGCTGATGTATGAATTATGTATAACCATCAAGAGTGGGTTAGTGTTGTTCTCGCGTCTGTCTGTCTCTTTCGTCTCTGTCTCTTCCTCTCATTTGCTATATGGGAACTGAAGGCAGCAGGTAAATGGAAAAGAAGAGTGAGCAGAGGCAGCAGCTGAGGGCTGAAGGCAGGGATGGAACATCAGGGAAGGAAGGTAGGAGGAGGTAGCAGTGAAGGGACAGAGGGTAAAAGCAGAGAAGGCAAGAGGTATAAGAAGGCAGCAACAGTGAAGGGGGTATAAGGTAAGAGCAGGGAAGGGCAAAAGGTATATGAATGCAGCAACAGAGGAAGGCAGCAACAGAGGAAGGCAGCAACAGAGGAAGGCAGCAGCAGAGGAAAGCAGCAACAGAGGAAGGCAGCAACAGAGGAGGCAGCAGCAGAGAAAGCAGCAACAGAGGAAGGCAGCAACAGAGGAAGGCAGCAGCAGAGGAAAGCAGCATCTTCCCCAATATCCTCTATATCACCCTTGTAGTTCTTCCTGTCATCCTCCAGAATCAATCACGACTAATTTCCCCCAACTCCGTCTACACAGCGTTAAGGCACCGCTGTCGGAGGCGGCTGCGTCACTCAGACACACACACACACCCAACCCATTCTCTGAGCCCACTTGGCCTCCCATTCCCCCCCTATCTTTCCTCTGCATACCCTCCCACCCCCTCCTAACCCCATCTCACTCTCACCCCATTCTCTCACCTATCCCCGTCTCCTGAAACATTCTATATATCTCCCCACTCACTCCGCCCCAATGGAAGAAATTACCGATATTTTGAGTCATTTTGAAAGCGTCCGCAAGTCGCCCTATTTTTGTTATATTATATAAAAACTATTTGTGTTTGCAGAATCGAGCTATTATAGCTCTTGGACCCCACCTTTCTAACGGGGTGACTAGTGAGGACTTTCCTGTGACTATAGTGAGAATTGTCCATTTATCTTGAGGTTATCTCGAGATGATTTCGGGGTTAGCGTCTCCGCGGCCCGGTCCGCGGCCAGGCTTTCTTTTTATTGCACATCCCCAGGAAGCAGCCCGTAGCAGCTGTCTAACTCCCAGGTATCTATTTACTGCTAGATGAACAGGAGCATCAGGGGTGAAAAGAAACTATGCCCATTTGTTTCCGCCTTCACCGGGGATTGAACCCGGAACCTTAGGATTACGAATCCCTCGCGCTGTCCACTCAGCTGTCAGGCCTATACCACAATTTGTGTTATTTACCGCTGCGACTTAATTATACTCCTTTACATACTCAACTCGTTAATTCTGTTTTGTTTTTTATTTGGTTTTAATTAAAATTTTGCTGTGGGTTCTATTTCTCGTTTTTGTAATTTATTATGCTGGCCTTACGATGAACAGGTGTTCGTTGTCACTTTCTCTGCCTGTTTGTTCTGCTGATTTTGTCTGTTTACCTGTATTTTACCTGTAGTCGGTTTCTAGCATTCTTCCCGTCTCCAAACCTGGTTCATAACATGATTAGATAAGTTGACCAGACCACACACTAGAAGGTGAAGGGACGACGACGTTTCGGTCCGTCCTGGACCATTCTCAAGTCGATTGTGTGACTTACCGAAACATCGTCGTCCCTTCACCTTCTAGTGTGTGGTCTGGTCAACATACATTAGACACGTTATGTGACTCATCGCCTGCCCATGATTAGATAAGCTGTTGTTTGTAGTGGCTGCAGACCATCCTGTCCATTACAACCTGGTTGATCCGGCACTTTCTTCCACGAACTTTCCCTTAATCACCTGTTTAGCTGTTTCCATATGACACTTCTCAGCATCCTTAGGTGTAGTGGAAATTTCTCCCCAGATATGTTGCTCCAGTGGACTATTTTCTCCTCTAAAGGAGCTCAGACCGTCTTCTGTGTACTCACCTAGTTGTGCTTGCGGGGGTTGAGCTTGGGCTCTTTGGTTCCGCCTTTCGACAGATCTGTGTGTTTGTGTTTTGTTTTGTGTGTGTGTGTGTGTGTGGTGTGTGTGGTGTGTGTGTGTGTGGTGTGTGTGTTCGTGTGTGTGTGTGTTATGTGTTGGTGTGTGTGTGTGTGTGTGTGTGTGTTGTGTGATTCCTCTCTTGTCTGCTTTACACAGTGGGTAACGTGAGGTGGTGATGGAAGGGAAGATGGTGCGTGGGGAGAGAGAGCGAGAGAGAGAGAGAGAGAGAGAGAGAGAAGAGAGAGAGAGAGAGAGAGAGACCATCAACTTAGCCCAACTTAGCCAGCCAATTACGATAAGAGGTCGTGGCTGAACTCAGGCACAACTGTACTACACAGTAATGGGCGCTTAATTGGGCTTTATTCCCCTGCTCTCACACCACCAACATCAGCCTAAGTGAAGCGGGATTGGTCTCTGATCTCCCAGCCTGGAGATTCTCCCCCAGGCTCTACTAGAGGGAGAGTTGTGGTTGTGGAAAGGTAGTTGAGGGGCGCAGGGAGGGGAGGAGATGGAGAGTTGTGGTTGTGGAAGGGAGTTTGAGGGTGGAGAGGGTAGTTGAGGTAGAAAGGGGTAGTTACGAGAGGCAGAGTAGTGGAATCAAAAAGAGTTGTGAAGTAGGAGTTATATCTAGCTGCCACAACTAACTAACAACAGAAGAAACGGACCGGGTTGTAACCCAGCTAGTTGGTTGTGTTCACGCAAGATAAGCTGCGTAAAGCTTAAAATGAGCTGTGAGAAAGCAGCTCATAGGATATTAAAAGCATCTTACCAACACCATTATTCCCCATTTATCTAACCACCAAACTGGTAGTCCCATACAGTACAAGCCCATTATAACACCAATAACTTGAATGTTATACGGAGATCTTCACTACCAGAAGCCAGCCACCAGCCCAACAACACAACAGCTAGTGATATCTAAGAANTCTGACGACGCAAAATAGTCAGATAAAATTGATATTTAAAATTCTACTCGTGTGGCTAGTCCATTGACAAAGGATGTGAAGTGTCAAAATGACTGACTGTGACATGTCTTTTCTCTCTTAGACACTAGCCTTCCTAGTTACTGCCGCGTGCTTCTCTAGTTCCTAGGAAAGTCTCCTATGCCGTAACATGTCAGCTGCGTTTTGACAGTCTTGAAAGACGCAGGTTATTGAAAGACGTAGTCTGTTGAATACTCTCTGCCTTGTCCAATTGCTGTCATGATGTCTAATAGTTGTTTGTCAGGCATGTTAGACATGATTTTCTTTGGTGCTTATTTACCAATCTAATTGTATTGATAATTTCCATGAGAAATTTCCCCTTTATTCTTTCAAGAACTGATTTTTCTCAGAATATTTCCCTAAGTGTCTATATTTACTGCTATACAGTGTAATAAAGTTCCTCTATGTGGCATCAACAGGTTTTACTCATCATGCTGACCAAACCACACACTAGAAAGTGAAGGGACGACGACGTTTCGGTCCGTCCTGGACCATTCTTAAGTCGATTGTGACAATCGACTTGAGAATGGTCCAGGACGGACCGAAACGTCGTCGTCCCTTCAGTTTCTAGTGTGTGGTTTGGTCAACATATTTCAGCCACGTTATTGTGACTCCTCGTCTTTACTCATCATCTTTGTGGTTTCATTCAGAATGTAAGTTTTGATCTCATTCTGCTTGATATTAATATTGCTCTTTCAAAAGCTTGGTGTTGGCTAAGATGATATTATATTCTTGCCTGGGTGTCTTACCGTCTGCAAGGTAGTTATGTCTCACTACCTTCACTATCTCTCTTATATACTCCTTTAATTTATTCGGATGATCGAATTTAAAGTCACCTGGAAAGGCTAATAGTATTAATATTCAGATTTAATTTTAAAATGGGCATTACCACCACCTTTCTGCCCCCATCTCTGGTTTAAATTCATTACTGTGTCATTTTGATGTTTTTTCGTGTCCTCATTCACCATGCCAGGCTTCGCCTCACAGGCTCTATCTCTGTTCAACTTCATTGTTTGATATTCCATGCATTTGTTTACAGCGCTCTGCAAGATTATTTGCAATACAATCACTGAATTGGGATTTTAGATGGATCTGGTGCCAGGGTTGAAGCTTTGTGTATATACCCGGGTGATAAGATGAGATTTTAGGACGGGTTTTAGGTTAGTTGGAGAGCAACCTAGGAGTAGAGTGAGAATGACAGGTGGACTGTGAGGGGTAATAGGGGGAGATATAATGGGTTAAGTGATGGGTGTCGACAGTAGAGGCCTTGCCTCTACTAAGTGGTAGAGGCAACGCAGTGGTGGGCTGGATCAGGTGGTTGTGGAACTTTGGAATCAAGATTGGTGAAGGGCAATGGAGCGTCCACGGAAGGTTAATTGTGAAGAAGAACTTAGGGTATGTTTTAAGATGAATATGATGAGATACGAGAAGAGAGATTCCTGGGAGAGAAGGAAGAGAAGGATAGTAAAGGCATGAATAAGGAATAACGGAGGATGGGTTAGGAATTCAGCTAGGTGGGTTTAGGGCTGCTGGTAAATGGTGGATGTGGAGTGGATTTAGGGTGTTAAGTGGTGACAGATAAATCCACATCGGTGATAGGTGGGTTATCGATTGTTAGTGGGTGAATGGAACTGGAAGTGGGTTAGGGTACTGCACATGTTGGCTGAATGAAGGGAATTGTTCAAGGAAGGTGAATGATTTAATCCCACAGGTAAGGTGAATAAATGGTCTCACTTCGGAAGGGATTCGACATAGGAAAAGAAGTGGAAAAAGAGAGTTTGTTATTTTGGGGATAATATATGGAAATAGCGGTGCATGGAACGGTAAAGAGGATTGAGTAGGTCAGCCGCTGTGTCAGAATCATCAAGCCGTCCAATGGCATCGAACCAGCGTCCATCAGCCCCTCAGGCACTAAAACACACTACCGACTGCGGACACAATACCACCGTATAGCTCAAACATTTTCTCATAGATGGCGTTGTTGTGATTTCATTGAGAGAGTGAGCCGCTGTTATGGAGAGAGTGTGGGCGTGGTGGTAAGGCTGGTGAACATGGAGTTTTGAAGAACCAGAAGTGAGAGTAAAAGGGAGAGAGGGTGATGATGGTGGTGGTCTGGTGATGAGAGTTTAAGTCAGATCTCGTAAAGAGGAAATTGGAGGAAAGGGTGAAGTAAGGGGATGGAGGAAGGGGGTGAGGCAAGAAAATGGTGAAAGGAGGGAAATAAGACAATGGATTAAATAAGAAATAAAACACTAGTTGCTTGAAACTCAGCAATTAGGCTCGATTATCATTCTGTAGATCATTCAACTTACCTCCCTGACACTTATATTAATGAAACTCTGAGCTAATAACAGCAGAACGACTTTAGTAATACATTTATGTAATTTATATATAATCGTGGCCCTTGACCCTGGTATTGATGCACACACGTACTCACCTACTATTGCTTGGGTTGTTGAGCTTCGGCTCTTTGGTCCCGCCTCTCAACTGCTAATCAACTTGTGTACAGGTTCCTGAGCTTATTGAGCTCTATCATATCTACACCTGAAACTGTGTATGGAGTCTGCCTCCACCACATCACTTCCTGGAAGTGAAGGGGTGGTGGCAGCTGGAAATACTGGATGCAGGATCCTAAAGCTCACTTCCTCAGAGACATATAATTGAGTATACTACTCAACTACCGGACAAAAACAGAGTGACAACCTCACAAAAAAGTGACAACTGGACAAAAAAAGACTAAACTACTGGACAAAAAAAAATAATACCAGTGGCCACTAACCCAAAGGAGTACACGTGCCCCGTAGGTAATAAAACCGGTTTAGGAAACTCTGATGTTCTGTTCCCATTGACCTTAAACGGAGAGTAACTGTATAAACAAGAATAGCCACTTTGATCAGGGTCATCTAAATTTAGGTGGAGAAGAAACTCTTTTATGTATGTTCAAGGCCTTATTGAAGTTAAATGCTCTCTACTAAGTCCTCCTTAGAAAAATTATTTGATATTCTGTAAAATTCAAATCTTTTGTGAAAAATCTCATTAATGTTTACAGGTTAAAAGAGTATAGATATTATATATATTTTTTAACTGTACTGACTTTGTACAATTTGAAGATCCCAAATTGAGAGAATTATCTCTCAATTTGGGACCGTCAGAAAGTTTAATTTAGTTTACGTACGAGAATGTGGATTCACAGTGATAATTGGTATATATATATATATATATATATATATATATATATATATATATAGAGAATATAGAGAGATATCTAGATATCTAGAACATGTATATATAGAGTATATATATAGATATAGATTATATATTATATATATATAAATATATATATATATATAGATATATATATATATATATATATCATATATATATATATATAGATATATATATATATATATATCATAAATATATAATATTCGTCGGTCATGTTCCTGGAGGTGCGGACATCAATGGGATCGTTTCTAATATCAAACAGTAACTTCAACATACTATCTATGGAGAGCTCAGTTAACGCCATCTACAAGTTATTTGATTTTGGGATACAACAAGTAACTGAGATTGGAAAGTTAATTTCAGCGTAAGGTCACACTTCTCAAAACCAAGAAATCTTCTATTGCATCCTTTGACAAATGAGTCTATAACAGCCGTGTACTCCTTAGAGTGGCTGTTTACCCCTGACTAATATATTCCTTCTGGGCTCATGTTATAAGCCCCGAATGATATTCAGTAACAAATTATTATATGTATGGAAAATGTAATATCGAGAGAAGTCTTTGGTGGTATTTCCACCCAAAACTCCATCTGTGTTATGAAGTCTGCCAAGGAAAACAAATGACGGCCGCGATCAGCTCCGCAAACTTCTCATCCCACTAACCGAGAGATTGGAATCCATTTGTCAAATTCTGCACGCTACAAGTGAGTCTGTTAAGAACTCCCTATAATATGAAAACAATCAGATGTTTTAGTACAATAAAGGCTATAAATATGCTGACAAATGAGGCATAGAATATATATATATATATATATATATAATATATATATATATATATATATATATATTCTATATATCGTTCTGTTCTCGATGATGACAGTGTGTAGTTGCCTGAGTTTGTTTCGAGTGTAGTGCCTACCCAATGTCCAATCTCCTATTGTCGCTGAATCTGTCGAATATTTTAGATTTAGAGGAGACATGCCAGAGACATTTAAAATACTAAGTGAGCACGTTGTAGAAGCTAATTCTTGTCGTGATTTCGAAAGTAGATATGGTATAAGACATGAGCAGGAGTTATTGCATTAGATAATCTGTGGCTGGAACGGTGAGGTCGAAGAGCTAAGTCTCAATCCTGCAGGCACAAATAGGTGAGTGCAGAAAGGTGAGCCTACAAACACACACACACACACACACACACACACACACACAGGCTCAGGAACCTGTAGTGATTGACAGTTGAGAGGCGGGACCAAAGAGCTAGGGCTCAACCCCCGCAAACACAACTAGGTGATTACAACTAGGTGAGTACACACACACACACACACACACACGGACACACGGACACACGGACACACGGACACACACAGTAGCACATGTTTCATTAAAAACATGTTTTGCTTGAAAGTAACTTCTGTTTCCAAACTGTGTTTGTGCTATGGCCTACCTCCCAACCTCCTTGATCAACACTTCTTGCTAGAGAAGCTCAGTCTTGTAAGTATTGCATAGTTCTCTCACTACTTCTCAATAGTTCTACCATTTTCTAGCTCTCTAAGTTTCTTAACAAATTACTTACCTTTCCGTCACTCCCTATTCATAAATTATCTTTCTGACTGCAACTACAGGTTCTGTTATTTTAGTTGCTGTGTTTCTGTTGCAATGTTGTTTTGCTAATCAATGAAAGGGAGAGTGCTGTGTTGCTAAAGGCGTTGCAACCCCGTCTATCACGTCAACCTGAGAACACCTGAGCTCAAGATCTATCTCCACTTGTCAGCTGGGCTCCGACACGCGGGGAAAAAAAACATGTTTACATCTCGTGGATCGTCTGATAACACCCTATTTCCCCGAGGCATCTGCTGGACCGGTGGGTGTGTCGACCGGGTTCATTACTAATTGTCTGGTAGTGATTGTTCCACAGTGTCTAGGGCGATAGGTGGGAGTTGGCTGGTGGTGATTGTTCTATAGTTTCTAGGGCGATAGGTGGGAGTTTTCTGGTGGTGATTGTTCCACAGTGTGTTGGGCGATAGGTAGGAGTTGGCTGGTGGTGATTGTTTTATAGTTTCTAGGGCGATAGGTGGGAGTTTTCTGGTGGTGATTGTTTGATAGTGTGTAGGGCGATAGGTGGGAGTTTTCTGGTGGTGATTGTTTGATAGTGTGTAGGGCGATAGGTGGGAGTTTTCTGGTGGTGATTGTTCCACAGTGTGTTGGGCGATAGGTGGGAGTTGGCTGGTGGTGATTGTTCTATAGTTTCTAGGGCGATAGGTGGGAGTTGGCTGGTGGTGATTGTTCTATAGTTTCTAGGGCGATAGGTGGGAGTTGGCTGGTGGTGATTGTTCCAAAGTTTCTAGGGCGATAGGTGGGAGTTTTCTGGTGGCGATTGTTTGATAGTGTGTAGGGCGATAGGTGGGAGCTGGCTGGTGGAAATTCTACCCGCAGTGTATGTAGCTGTCTAGGAGTTGTGATCCTAAGTATTATCGTAGATATAGTGAATTGTATGTGGAAAATGGTCTATTTTTCGTATGGAGAGTAGGATAAATCTTTAAGAAATGGACTCTACGGTGTCACCTCTTTCATTATAATGCATAACTCGTAAACAAATATATATTGGTTCCATATTTATTTTTTGGAATTCAAATAATGCATCTTTTCCATCCCTTTTCCATCTTTGTGAACGTTTAGGGGAGATCCTGAGCGGCATGGTTCGAATCCTGGCTGGGTTATTAGATTTGTTAGTGATCTTTATCTAATGGCTTGAGCGTTCTTGTAGCCTCTCTCTCTCCTCTCTCTCTCTCTCTCTCCTCTCTCTCTCCCTCTCTCTCTGTCCTCTGTCTCTCTCTCTCTGTCTCTCTCTCTCTCTCTCTCTCTCTCTCTCTCTCTCTCTCTCTCGTCTCTCTCTCTCCTCTGTCTCTCTGTCTCTCTCCTCTCTCTCTCCTCTCTCCTCTCTCTCCTCTCTCTCTTCTCTCTCTCTCTCTCCTCTCTCTCTCTCTCTCTCTATATATATATATAATATATATATATATATTATATATATAATTATATATAAATATATACTGTATAATCATTCCTACGGTCACTCTCTGGTATCCTCTGTCACGTAAGAAACCGTTGATAATTGTGGAGATGCCTGTTATCTTCTTCCATTGTTTATTTCCCCTTTATTTGTTTATTACCAGAAAGTCATATGGATTTTACTGTGATAGGATCTAGGAGAGTAATTGCTTATAGCCTATTTTTGAGTATTGTTTTTTTTTATTTATGGTGTTTTATAATTATCTGTTCATATGTTCTTTGTTTGGTAATGTGTTACAGCAAAGGTCTAAAGAACCGCCTAGGTTCTTTGATGAGGAAGTCACATAACTGTTTTAACCATCAGAGAGAATGGCCACAGAATATGCGAGACAGGATGTCGGATCCAATTAAAGGAAAGCCGGTCCGTCATGAAGCCCACCTAAGAGTCTATTGGAGTGGCTTGAACGGAGTGGCATTGCATTCTAAAGGAAGTCTTTCCTGCGTGTGAAAACAAGCGAATTAACTGCCCAACCACTTGGGCTGGACGGTAGAGCGATGGTCTCGCTTCATACAGGTCGGCGTTCAATCCCCGACCGTCTAAGTGGTTGGGCACCATTCCTTCCTTCCCCGTCCCATCCCAAATCCTTATCCTGACCTCTTCCAAGTGCTTTTAGTCGTAATTGCGTAGCTCCTTTCTCCGCCTCTTTCTCCCCTTCCCCATTAACGTATGATGGGGTGAGGGAGAGAACCCATGCTTAATATATATTTTTGTAATGAAATTTTAATATACTCGTGTTCTCTGTGCCATGTGTATATTTTTGCAGATCTCACGTCAGTGGCCGAACGTCGAAATAGATGGAAACACTACGTGGTTTAGTGTTTCTTCAACCGCTTGCGCAGAGTCTGCTTATTTTCTCGACAATGAGAAACAGTTTTGCCGCAAGTCAGTTTTCATGGCGTTGTATTGGTCACTGTAGTCTCGACCGCTGTCCCCATACAGTGAATACAGAGACCATCTTATCTTGAATAGGAGGTTATCTTGAGATGATTTCGGGGCTTTAGTGGCCCCGCGGCCCGGTCCTCAACCAGGCCTCCACCCCCAGGAAGCAGCCCGTGACAGCTGACTAACACCCAGGTACCTATTTTACTGCTAGGTAACAGGAGCATAGGGTGAAAGAAACTCTCCCTATTGTTTCTCGCCGGCGCTGGGGATCGAACCCGAGACCACAGGATCACAAGTCCAGCGTGCTGTCCGCTCGGCCGACCGGCTCCCCCATCCAGCCCCGCATAATGGCCGACCATTACACCATCCAGCAGCCTGGTCAAGCTGGAGGAGGAACTCACCTCTCCTGCTCAGCTCCTCAAGCATTTGATCTCAAACTCAAGCACGTCTGACCCTTCCTAATCGTCTTCATTACTTTATACACGTCTCCTTCAAACACTTATTTCAGGCTTCACGTCTTCACTTCCCTGAATCCTTTTGATGTTCTAATTAGATATTCGACTGTTCTTCAAGGGATGACTCCCTCACACCTTATGTAGTATACTCTCTTAGTTGTGCTTGCGGGGAGTTGAGCTCTGGCTCTTTGGTCCCGCCTCTCAACTGTCAGTCAACTGGTTTACAGATTCCTGAGCCTACTGGGCTCTATCTGCCCCAGTGTGTGTGTGTGTGTGTGTGTGCAACATACTTACAAGTGTGTGTGTGTGTTTGTGTGTATGTGTGTGTGTATGTGTATGTGTGTGTTTGTGTGTATGTGTGTGTGTATGTGTATGTGTGTGTGTTTACAGGGTATGTGGAAGCTGGTCAAAATTGCATTTCACCATTGTAAACTCAAATTAATCACATTATGTAAAAAACAACTACTTCGAGCACTATTTATGTAAGTCTGACGTAAATGTATTTATGCGTGCAGGAAGAATGTAGTCACAAAAGAATGGTAAACAGACAAGACGAGGAAAAGGTAATGAATTAGGATTCTCAAATGAAAAAGAAAAAGGATTATCTTCCCTATCTCTCATTCATATAAATATCATAAAAAATACTTTAATTTACGTTGCTATTAACAGAGAACGGTATGCAGATGAGAATAAAATCGAGGGCTAATTTACAAATAATACTGAAGCTAAATAATCTTAAAAAAATATATTTAAATAAAGTTATTTGATTAGAAAATTGAGAAAGAAAAGCAGAAATAATGAAAACACTGATATTGAAGCACTTTAATTTTTATAAAGAAAATAGATACATTGTAACATCCATTAAGTCACACGCCTTCAATATATGAAATATTTTATTTTTAGCATCAGACTTAAATAAAGGCAGAAAGGCGTAATGGAGAAGTTCAAATAAAAATGTGCAAATTACAAAAGTAACAGAGAAGGCAAAAGCGAGAGAGAGAGAGAGAGAGAGAGAGAGAGAGAGAGAGAGATATTATGGAGAAAGTGAGACATATATAGAGATAAAACATAAAGTAGGAAGAAGACGTCAGAATAGGAGACACAGGAGCACAAACACTGAAAAACAAGCACAATTGCAAGCGTGATACACAGAGGAACGGCAAGGGAGGGAAGGAAATAAGAACCCAAATAAACAATAAATAAAGAGTGACAGGCGAGAAAGGCTGGATGGAGAAGGTTGGTACCATAAGGAATATTGAATGAGCAACAATAACTGGCTCTCAGTCTGCTTATTTGTTTAACCTAAGTTTGTGTTCTAATTTCAACATCCCGCAACTTAGCGGTGAGCACCACTTGCAACTTATCAATAAATAGCATTTGTAGCTTAACCGTGAGCAGTCAACCTGTCCTCTTAAAAATAACGTCGCTTTTGGCCGGTTGCCCGTATGGCCGAAAGTGGACGTAATTTGAAAATTAAAAAAAATTAAAATAAATATGGGATTTTTTTCAACAACAGTAAGTTAAGGGTTCTCTGGTAAGTTAGGTGGGCAGGAAATTCTCATAAAGTTTCAAAACGTTATGAAAAACGTTAATGGAAAGAATCCTCTTCTAACCTTACCGAGTAAACCGAACGACTCAAACAGAAAACGAAATAGTTCGTCACTTTTATGAGTCGATTTCATTTCAAATTACGTCTAAATTTGGCCATAGCGCGCATACGAGGGAAAAGTGACGTTACCGGCGATATTTGCAGAGACAACAGCATAAGTGGACCCAATATTTAGAAGTAATTATTCATTTCGACAAGAGGTTGTAAACGACTGTAAACAGCTGTAAGTGTCTGCCGGCCGTCAAGAATGCACTGCATGTTTATCTTGGATTCATATATAATATTGGAGATGTGTTTATCACTGCTTGAGTCCTTCATGCCAGAGTTTCAGCTCTTGTAGAGGGACGCGTGACCGTATTCACTATCGTGGTGTTAAAGAACACATACCGACAGTGTTATGTCTTCCTCCACAGCAATACACCGACAGTTATGGAGTAATGATCCCAACGGCGATTATTGAAGACACGAGCAGGAACTGGAACTGGTTATATACTATTAGTGAGAACATGAATTACTTCATTTTCGTGTGTAATCAACAGTGATTAGGAGATTAAATGAAGGAGCTGAAGCTTCAACCAGTACCTATTCACAGAGCCAAACTGCCGACCTAGCAGTTGTATATGAGTTTGTATAAACTCTTGCAGGGATGAGCTCTGATATCTGGGTTATTTGACACGTATGTGATCTGTTGAAGTTGCTTTGCATGCTCCATAATATTTTTTTTTGTCTTCTCCAGCAAAGGCTTTCTGGGTCAAGCGAATATATTATTCTCTCATTTCTTTCAATACTTTCGAAACAGTGCCATAGTTTTTTGTTATGCAAATTGTTTGTGATTTGATGCCCGTAGTTTGCATAAACAAATTAGAAATATATGTGTGATTTAGTTGATTATTTCTCAGTTATGTATTAATCGATATAATAGTTTCATGTCGGAGCAACATACTGAAAATAATGTAGTTTGCCAAACCATCTTTCTGTTAATTTGTTTGTTGTCATTATGTAAAACTCAAATAAATTGATCAAGCAGAATTTTATTTGTTGAATTCATGTTGATGCTTGAAGACAAAGTACAAAATGCATTTTTGTCTTCAATCAAAATACCAAATACAAATATAAACACTACAAAAGCCATTTTTCCAAAATCTCAGTCAGTTTCCCCATTTCGAGTGCGGGGGTGAAAACTATTCACATGTATATGTATATATGTATACGCCCTGGGGTACGGGGGGAATTTTTTTTTTTTTTGGGGGGGGGGGCAAAAGGAGGGGGCGTATGGATTGGGGGGAAGGGGGTTGGAGGAGAACAGAGTTTCTCATTACACACACACTCCTTCGTGACAACACGCTCGTCTTAAAGGTGGCTGTTGTCTGCAACTTGCAACAATGCAACAAAAAAGAAACTGGGCGTATCCGCCACTGCCTCCCAAAACTCCTTACCACAGACATTACCACCCAGAAATTTCCCAAGTGTTTAATATTATTGTGGATCGAATGTGATACATGGGAGAAGAATACAATAATTATGAACGCCATACTAACACACACTGTTGATTGTATGTTGCCCTTATCACCGCTGGCCGACCAAATATCAATTAAATTGTACAGATGCGTTGGAGTGATAGCATCGCGTGCTGTCAACTGGTTATTCTTGCACAGGAGCGAGTTCTCTTACACTGTGTGAGGTTCCTAGATGTCTAGTACGTATCATTTCGCTTGGTGTTTCATTAAGTAAAGAAGATTGCTCCAAGGTATTTGCTTGTGTGTGTGTGTGTGTGTGTGTGTGTGTGTGTGTGTGTGTGTGTGTGTGTGTGTGTGTGTGTGTGTGTGTACTCACCTATTTGTACTTACCTATTTGTGCTTGCGGGGGTTGAGCTTTGGCTCTTTGGTCCCACCTATCAACTGTCAATCAACTAATGTACAGGTTCCTGAGACTACTGGCCTCTATCATATGTATACTTGAAACTGAGTATGGAGTCAGCCTTCACCACATCACTGCCTAATGTATTCCATTTGTCTACTACTTTGTCACTGAAAAAATTCTTTATAACGTCTCTATGGCTCATTTGGGCACTCAATTTGCACCTGTGTCCCCCTAGTGCGTGTGCCCTTGTGTTAAATAGTCTGTCTTTATCTATCTGGCTTCATCTGTGTATGTGTTTGCGAATGTGTTTGTAGGAATGTGTGTATTTGTGGGTGGATGAATGTTGAGCAAATGTGCATTAGAGTTTAAATATGTTTGTGTATGTAAATGTTTATGTATGTGCAAGACGTGAGCTCGTTGCTGGAGGTCAACCACTTTCAACTCAAAGTGCTTGAGTTGCACTAATGAACAGTAGCAAAAACAGTAACTGAATTTCTCCTCTATGCTTTTTATTTCTACTAAGAATTGTCCCTTGATTCTTGTATGACTCTACTATTGGCATTTATCTATTCCGATTACTTATTATACTCATTTTATGATTAAAATGCTCTGCTGTTAATCAGTATCTATTCATTATGCATCAACAAAAATAGTAATTCTTCATTGTCAGCAGATGTCAGCCCTCAACACTGAATTCAACACTGTCAGACATCACCAAGAGACCGGAGAAATCAATATTTAACACTTAAACTCGAACCTTTTGTTCAGACTTGTTTAATATTAAATATTTGAACTTGCCATGTCACTCAGTGGCCATTTTCTTAATGCAGAGAGACAGTTCACATCTACACTGCATTTTGACCTGAATTTAGGATTCAGTGAGTTTTATCAAGAGTTGTATTATTCAATCATCTCTGATGGTTATTTAAATTTAATGTTTACTTAAATTATGTTATGTCTTTGGTCTCTGATTCTTCGTTTATGTACATAAAGCAAAACATGTCTTATTTTGAGAATAATAGTTGAAATAAAGTATTGTTAATAAAGCAACTCAAGGACCTAATATCTTAGGTGGTTAGATCTTAAACAGGAAGTTAATGGCCAGTTTAGCATTGAATCATGAACTTGTTACATTTGCATATGTGAAGTGCAGGCACCATGCAGCGTTAATTAGGCCTACCTGCTGTTGAGTGCCAACCTGACATCGTTTGAGGCATATCAACATTCCTATGTCACAATTTCCTTTTTCTCTCATCAATTTCAGACCCATTTGTAAATTTGTCTTGTAATGGAAGAGGGTACAAACTAGCTATTCGCGACACTCTGAGTACAGGAATACAGCTGCTGTCAGAAACACCTATTTTGCGCATATATGAAAAGTTTTCGAGCCGTAAAAAATAACTGAAAGCATTAGTAATGAGAGCGTTGGACCTGCCATGTCAGCCTAGAAACTGTGCACGCAAAATCATCAGACGTCAGCACGTCGAGAAGTGCGTGTGTGAAACTCACTCACTCTCTCTCTTTCGAGAGAGAGTACACAGCTGCATATGCACTCATTCTCACTCCTCAGGAGGTGAACATGCACTCAAATTCAGTTATCTGAATTTGCATCTACAGGCATCCTCATTCTGCGGGAGATGCTCATGCACTCTAGAGGTACTCATGTACTGACCTTCCGAGCGCCACAGGTGCATATGCACTCGCCTTCACTCACTAGGATCTACACATGCACTCACCATGATCAATCCATGCACTCGCCTTCACTCACTAGGATCTACACATGCACTCACCATGATCAGTCCATGCACTCACCTTCACGCACCAGGATCTACACATACACTCACCTTCACGCACCAGAATCTACACATCCACTCACTTTCACTCCCCAAGATCTACACATGCACTCACCATGATCAGTCCATGCACTCACCTTCACTCGCCAGGATCTACACATGCACTCACCTTCACTCCCCCAAGATCTACACATGCACTCACCATGATCAATCCATGCACTAACCTTCACGCACCAGGATCTACACATGCACTCACCTTCACTCACCGGGATCTACACATGCACTCACCTTCACGCACCAGGATCTACACATACTCTCACCTTCACTCTCCAGAATGTACACATGCACTCAGCAGAGGAGAGTGCGGCAGGAGGGGGTGGGGGGAGAGGGGGTCCTCGACGCCACAAAATAACACAGAAGTCGCCATAATTGGACAGCCACGTTTATTGCATCAGCCAACGGAATATTAATTTCGTGTCGAATAAGTTCTCAGACAAACACACGCGGGAAATTATTTAACTCCAGGATCACAGGAGCTAAAATTCCTTAACTAACCAAATTATATTCAGGTGCTTGATAAAACAATATTTTCTTTCTATATTAATGGAAATGTTTGTCTGCTTGTCCGAGGTTGGAGGCCTGACGCCTTTGGCGAAGATTCTTCCAATTCTTCTTATTAATAGCTTTTGGGTACGTGCCCAACATGGGCTTGTCGGGATTTCCATAAACGAAAAGAGTGCCAAATGACTCTGTTTCAATACTACCCCCACGGCACTGGGGGTAGTATTTGCCAATGCAGGAACACTGACCACATCCCCCTGTATGACTAAATGTTTAATATCTCAAATATCAACCAGATTTATCTGGTAGAATTAATGGTATTATTAACACCATTAATCCGGCAAAGTTTAATGGGGCTATTCCCAAACGTCTGGTCTCCATCCTTGGAGAAATATTATTTATCTTTTACATATATATAGATATAGAGAGATATATATCGTCACTCTGAGTTTTCTTTAGAAAAAAATAGCTTAGTACTTTCTATTTTCAAGCTTAATAGGCAATATGGTAAAAAAAACTTGGAAACTTCTCAAACCTTCCTAGAAATTATTTGTCCGAACAGAAGGAAATTCTCAAATGCTACAGCAGTTTCAGGAGAGATTGTCTAGTAAATACTGAAACCCTTTTAGCTCGCCTGGATAATTACGCCAGGCTGCAAAGAAACTCGAAACGAAACGAATTAAACAATGTAAATGAGCCGTTTGGCAACACGTTATATATATTTTTCTGTTCCGTGGAAGTTGTTCACATACAAGAGTCTAATTAATCCGACACAAGATCGGGCAGGGAAAAATGAGGCTCCATTGTTCCCAATTCGGAGCCTGATAATCAAAACATTATGCTAACTCATGGCCACTAAACAAACACAAACTCTCTCCCATCATTTTTCGAATCATAGATTGGCTTAACTTATTCATATGCTATAACATATGATGAGCCTTGCAAAAAAGATAACAGTTGTTTTTCAGGATAACATAGGTGTCCAGAATCCCTAGCAGTATTGTTAGCCGGCTCCTCGCCTCCCAATGCCGACTCTAACAACCAATTAGGCTATTTGAATATTCTGAATCTGCTTATTAGCGCTGCTGTAATGGCTATTCACAGTTAACAAAGAACGCTAATATTCGTTTCGGTCCGTCCTGGACCATTATCAAGTCGATTGTGAT
>WNGS01164437.1:6712108-6722602 GCA_020271785.1 Procambarus virginalis
CGGGAGAGGTAGAGACCCCCAGCGCACAGCTGGATAAACAATCTCGTATTATATATACACTGAAACTCTCATCTTCTGGAAATAGGTTTAAAGCATTATTTTATTATACCTAGGAGCTAGGTATAATAAAACCTATATTATACCTAGGAGCTAGGTGACAACAGAGCATCAGTAGTGTGCTCCCCAAACACACGCACTACCCACTGAACCATGATGACCTGAAGGTATCCCAACCATGCAGATGTTCTACTGAACTACAGTGTTTGGAAAGCAAATTATACCTGGCACCCAGAGTCTATATATATTCACACACGTATATATGACACCCAAAGTCTATATATATACATGTACCTGGCATATGGATGTATATGAATGAATAAGTTTTGATTTAATGTTGCTGAAATTTGACTTACGTTAGGCCGGATCGAAACCTGGTAAGCCTATTTTGGTTAAGTTGCTATGTTGATTTAAGTTTAAAATATATAACATGTATGTCAAAAAAGATGAATTAAATGTCAATGTTGAGTTATATCAGGAAGGAATGTTGGGGGGTATATTAGGTATGCTGGGGAGAGCAGGGAGGTATACTGAGGTAAAGTAGGTATGCTGAGGAGGGCCGGGAGGTATACTGAGGTAAAGTAGGTATGCTGGGGAGGGCCGGGAGGTATACTGAGGTAAAGTAGGTATGCTGGGGAGGGCCGGGAGGTATACTGAGGTAAAGTAGGTATGCTGGGGAGGGCAGGGAGGTATACTGAGGTAAAGTAGGTATGCTGGGGAGGGCCGGGAGGTATACTGAGGTAAAGTAGGTATGCTGGGGAGGGCGGGAGGTATACTGAGGTAAAGTAGGTATGCTGGGGAGGGCCGGGAGGTATACTGAGGTAAAGTAGGTATGCTGAGGAGGGCAGGGAGGTATGATATGAAAATAGAGGAAGGAATGTAAGGGAAGACAAGAAGGTATGCTGGAGGGGGAACAGTAGTAAGTGAGAGGGAGGAAAGTATACTAGGGGAGGGAAGGGAGAAGGGTATCCTGTGGGTAAGGAAGGGAGGTACACTAAGGAAGGGCAGGGGAGGCTTGCTGGAGAGAGAGAGAGGCAGTGAAGTATGCAAGACGTGAGAAAAATTGGGGAAACTTCCGCTCATTACCACCTTGACCAAGCAGCCGGCGCCAGCAACCTGCAATGTTTGGAGAGTTCTGAGGGCAGCGGCTAATGGGAGGCCCAGACAAAACTGAAAATAGGTACTGAAATTGGCTTTAGTTATTAACGATCCAGAGTGAGCACTAAATTGGTTTCAGTTATTAACGAACTAAAGAAAGTTAAGAATTCGATTTACATATGAGAAAGAGAGAGAGAGAGAGAGAGAGAGAGAGAGAGAGAGAGAGAGAGAGAGAGAGAGAGAGAGATAACTAAAGGGAGGAAGGGAGGGTGAGACAGAGATAGAGAGGACATTTAGGCATTAATATTGAATGAAAGACAGTGCGCCGAGAAAAACAAATGAATTAACACATCCTCGAGAAATAGACTATAACGAGGCTGTTCGAAGGAACATAATGATAAAACGCGTCTTGTCAGAATAACATGTAACAACCAATCTCAGACCAACTAAAGCATCAATCATTAATCAAGAAGTAATATGATAAATATTTGATTGGGTGTAATTTCACCTTTGGCTTCAAGGATGCTGAACTCCATGACCTTTAGTTCAGGAACTTTCCAATAACACAAGGTCTGCATGTCTGTTTTGTGACAGGTGATGGTTATCTTGAGGTTATCTTGAGATGATTTCGGGGCTTAGCGTCCCCGCGGCTCGGTCCTCGACCAGGCCTCCTTTTTCTTACACACCCCTCAGGAAGCAGCACGCAGCAGCTGTCTAACACCCATGTACCTATTTACTGCTAGGTGAACAGGTGCACGAGGGTGAAAGAAACTCTGGTCATTTGTTTCCGCCTCCTCCGGGAATCCTCAGGACTACGAATCCCGAGCGTTGTCTACTCAGTTGTTAGATGATCCTTAAACAACTGGTTGATTTATAGTCTGTAATTATCTATCGACCTGGATTACATTGGGACTTTCTCAATTGTCCTTCTACCGTCTCCTCTTCATTCTCTTCTCACTCTCTATATATCTGCCAGTACTCTCATCTTTTCTCATCACTTACGGGCTATTCATGCCCATACCACCTCTTGGGTGACTTGAAAATGAATCAATTCATCAATCAATCAATCTCTCTTCTGTTACGCCAGTTGATGATCCAAGACGGATTGAAATGTCGTCGTTTCTTCACTTTCTGATCTTATCTTGAGGTTATCTTGAGGTGATTTCGGGGATTTTTAGTGTCCCCGCGGCCCGGTCCTCGACCAGGCCTCCACCCCCAGGAAGCAGCCCGTGACAGCTGACTAACACCCAGGTACCTATTTTACTGCTAGGTAACAGGGGCATAAGGTGAAAGAAACTCTGCCCATTGTTTCTCGCCGGCGCCTGGGATCGAACCCAGGACCACAGGATCACAAGTCCAGCGTGCTATCTGCTCGGCCGACCGGCTTCCTTGATGCATGGTTTGATCATCTTACACAACGTTGCCTCTACGCATCCTTCTGGTTGATACCTGGTTGATACCTGGTTGATATCTTTTTGATGGGGTTCTGGGAGTTCTTCTACTCCCCAAGCCCGGCCCGAGCCAGGCTTGACTTGTGAGAGTTTGGTCCACCATGCTGGTGCTTGGAGCGGCCCGCAGTCCCACATACCCACCACAGCCGGTTGGTCCGGCACCCTTGAAGGAAACAATCTAGTTTCCTCTTGAAGATGTCCACGGTTGTTCCTGCAATATTTCTGATGCTCGCTGATAGGATGCCCTTCTCTGCTGGACATTTGCTTTTAGGCGTCGAGAAATCAGATACCTGGTTGACGATACTGTTCAAAACCACCCATGAAACGACTTATGTCCAACAATAACACTAATAATCAAAGTAAGATCTTTAAACTCAAATACTCTTTGTGTTTACAATCAGCCTTGAGTTTTCTGATGGGCAATGTCTGGCCGATCAGAAACAGGTTTATATAACATTGTATAGAGGTGCAGCACCACTGAAATTTTAATTTCCCCTGAGAGGGAAGTACAGGAGAAAGCGGTAAGCCGGGATGAGTGCATATCACTTAGAAGTGACGAGAGGAGAAGTTAGCTGGAATGGGACTGAGGGAATGAACGGTTTCCAACCATTTGGTGGCCATCGGGGATCGAATACCGACCTGCAAGATGTGAATATAACTATTTCCATAACCTGTTTACTTCAGAAGAGCCGTAAGTAGAGTACGTAGAGAAGAGAGGTGACGATAAAGCATAAATAAATTGGAATAACCAGATGAAGTAGGGATATAAAGAGAACAATGAAGAGAAGAGAGTGATGGAGAAACAGGGGGAGAGGGAGATCCATCAGGCATGTTAAGCATGATATAATGAATCAGAGAGAAAGAAGATAGATGATAAAGCAGGGATAAGTGCAAGAGAGAATAAAATAGGGACAGCAAAGGATACAATAAATCAGATACAGCAAGAGATATATGTGAGATAGAGGAGAGCAAGAGAGGTGGATGAAACAGAGGATAGCAAGAGAGATAGATGAAAAAGAGGATAGCAAGAAGGATAGATGAAACAGAGGAGAGCAAGAAGAATAGATGAAGCTAACAGGAAAGGTGGTGGACTAAGCAGGAAGGTGGTGGTGAAGGAGTCAGCCAATTATCTCATGCCACTAAATATTTACTCCTGAGGCAGACAGTGGGCGTGGGTGGGCGTGGGGGTGGGCGTGGGGTGGGCGTGGGGTGGGCGTGGGGTAGTCGTAGGGGTAGGCGTGGGGGTGGGCATGGGGGGCTGATAGCCAGCTTCATTTTCCTTATGACCTCACCTCTTGTGCTGGGCAAAGTCTACCCCCTGCCAGGGAAGGTAAGCTCACTTATCGCCGTACAATCCCCTGCGTCAACCACTTGGGCTGGACGGTAGTGCAACGGTCTTGCTTCATGCAGGTCGGCGTTCAATCCCCGACCGTCCAATTGGTTGGGCACCATTCCTTCTCCCCGTCCCATCCCAAATCCTTATCCTAACTTGTCAAGAAGGGTAAGTGTCTATGTCAGGAAATTAATTATTTTATTCCACGTATTTGATTAACCTTACAGGGCTGTGTATAGGGTTAGAAGTTAATGCTGCGTAATACATTGAGAAGTCGTCACAACGTATGTCAGACTAATTCTGGGGTATGCAGCACAAGCGTCAAATCAAGAATGATCAGGATCAATGAAAGTGAGCATTTGCCCTTGATGTACATAAATCGTAAACAAATAGACAAAAGATAAAGAAAAGGAAGGAGAGCCTATAGGGGCTGAAGATAAGTCAGATCACGTTTGTTTAGAAGGTTAGGACATTTAACTATGTACAGGGAGTAATCACACTAACGTGAAGTGTCACTGGGAAAATCCGTAGGAGCCATCATAAGGATTCGATCCTACGAAAATGTCGTGGTCCAGTTGACTAGGGCGTGTGCGTTAAAACACCCACCGCATAGGTTCGAACGCTAATCGCGGCTCCTATTGATTTTCTCATTTAACTATGTAGTAAGGAAGACAGGAGTCAACAGCAACAGGACTAAGGTCCATGTTGGGCATGATGTGTATCAGAGTAGAGTCAACAAGACGACGTCTGTGAAGAGTAGAGGCAGAAAAGATTATTTTAGAAGACCGATCTATAGAATGATTATAATCCTTAACATGGCAGAATAGAGCATTGTTTGTGTTTGCAGATTTAACACCTCTTTTGTGTTCTTTAAACCTGTGATTAAGAAGTCGGCCAGTTTCACCATAGTATTTTATTTTTGTTTTAATATATTTATTTATATACAATATGGTACATTGAGTTTGAGAGTACATAGCATTGGTGTTTTACATTCTTGTATTGAAGATACTTACATTCTTGTATTTACATTCTTACATTCTTGAAACGCATAGCGTTTCGGGTATTGAAGGGGAACAAAAGGATCAGGAAATAGAATAAACACCAGCAGCATTGGAAACAGGAGGAGCCGTGTGAACCAGATTATTAAAGTGTATTAGTTTGCTGAAATGTTATATATAAAGAAGGAGAAGAACATGTTTAGTTCATATATATGAAGGGAAGAGTGACTTCGGGATAGCAATAGATGACTGATCATTGAGTGATGACTTGAAGAATCATAGAACATTTGTTTTTAGTTTGGCTACGACTATGGTAGAAAATATATACATACACACAATGCTCACCAGCATATACACGTATTCTTGAACAGGGGTCAGAGATCTGTTAGACAACTTATAGTGAAGTGAGTTATCGAGCTCTCACCCACACAAGGTGACTGTGACGCTTTTTCAATGCTTACCAACATACCCACAGTACATATATTTCTGTCTGTACTACATAGACCAAGGTCGAGATATGATATCTTACATATAATCAGGAATTCCTCCAGCACAGAATATGAATACTGTTCTAATAAGTACACATACACATTCACATATATACATATACATACAAATTCCTACCAGTGTGTGGATTCGCATACGACGAAGAAGCTAACATAACAGCGTAATGAATTAGAGATGTCGCATGCGGTCAGTTAGAAAAGCCTTGACACGAAGCAGCCACAAGCACCAAGTTATAAAACACACAACACACATGAAACACTTCCTTAAGAAACACACCATGTTATGCAACACAAACCGCTAGGAACACTCCACAACTCGTTGCCTCACTCCTTTCCCCCCATAAATTGAACTGCAATAACGCTCGGTAAACATAGCGAAAGGAATATGCAAGGCAGCGCTGTAGCCTTAATTGCTAGCAGACGTGTAGCATTCTCAGTGTAGGACAGGACGAGGCAGTGGGGCGTGATCAGCATGCCCAGAGAGGCATTATCCTACCAGAACAAACGCTTGGCTGTTACGGCGACTTATTAAAAATAAGCAGTAATGAGAACACGACCAGAGTCGAGTATCAGCTAAATTCTTCAAGAAACACGAATAGCTCTTTAGAAACCGGTTCAGAGGGTCTGGCGGCGTATAAGGTAATACAAAAATGGTTATTTTAACAATTAACAAGAATTTTGTTTATAATTAACGTTAATTAGGTGGCACACCAGACTGTTTTTAACACTGAAAGTGGTCTGTTGTTTACCACAAATGTTTCTCTGATTAACAAATGTAAGAAAGGACATCAAATGTAATCCAGATGAGTGTAGATTAGAGGCTGGGAATAGAGGATAGTGTCTAGGAGTAGAGGATAGTGTCTAGGAGTAGAGGATAGTGTCTAGGAGTAGAGGATAGTGTCTAGGAGTAGAGATAGTGTCTAGGAGTAGAGGATAGTGTCTTGGAGTAGAGGATAGTGTCTAGGAGTAGAGGATAGTGTCTAGGAGTAGAGGATAGTGTCTAGGAGTAGAGGATAGTGTCTTGGAGTAGAGGATAGTGTCTAGGAGTAGAGGATAGGGTCTAGGAGTAGAGGCTAGGTCTAGGAGTAGAGAATAGTGTCTAGGAGTAGAGGATAGTGTCTAGGAGTAGAGGATAGTGTCTAGGAGTAGAGGATAGTGTCTAGGAGTAGAGGATAGTGTCTAGGAGTAGAGGATAGTGTCTAGGAGTAGAGGATAGTGTCTAGGAGTAGAGGATAGTGTCTAGGAGTAGAGGATAGTGTCTTGGAGTAGAGGATAGTGTAGGAGTAGAGGATAGTGTCTAGGAGTAGAGGCTAGTGTCTAGGAGTAGAGAATAGTGTCTAGGAGTAGAGGATAGTGTCTAGGAGTAGAGGATAGTGTCTAGGAGTAGAGGATAGTGTCTAGGAGTAGAGGCTAGTGTCTAGGAGTAGAGAATAGTGTCTAGGAGTAGAGGATAGCTGCTATGAGTAGAGGATAGTTGCTAGGAGTAGAGGATAGTTGCTAGGAGTAGAGGATAGTTGTTAACAATAGAGGATACTTCAGAAGATGACCGGTGAGGTTGCAACTGGATTATTTACATTAGAAGAGAACAGGTTTGGTCAAGGAGAATCTGGTCAGGTGGGCACGCATCTAGAAATAATCATGTAGCTAAAGACACGGAAATGTTAAGGAAATTCTGCTCTGGTCACCATACCTTTTACCCCATCCCATCCAAATCCTTTCCGACCCTCTTCTAAGTGCTAAACAGTACTGGAATTCGGCTTGGCGCTTACTCCCGATACATACTTCCTTTCCTACACCACCATACGTCATGTAATTATCTGAATTGTACAGTTAATTGCTGAATTAATTAACCAGTGACTGTTGCTACCGGGATACACAATTATTACAATCTATGCAAGAAATTTAATTCAATCAACCAATACGAAACTTGATAATTTTTAATCAAAGTGTTTTTCTGATATCAAGATTCCTAAGACATTCTGATTCAAAATCCTCGAGTAGTTGTGAGTAAAGACAGTTGTAATAAGCTTTATGTTGGCCAAAAAGATAAACAACTTGACCAATGAATAAAAGAAGACAAATATAGAATATATACAGGTCAAAAGTTCAATATACTGTTTGTTCACTTAATAGATTGTAATCTTTCAGTTAGTACACTAAATTGATGTAACAAAAATTAGAGTAGATCTCTTAGTGAAAGAAATGTTATTGAATTTGTGTAAATGTTATTGAATCATTTATAAATAATAAGTGAATTATATTAATATAACTTAAGAGTGTATAAGCGTGTATCACACATCTTACAACTGGTAAGATTTGTAAAAGGCGCAAAATTATGTTAAGAACGAATATATGTCTTGGCTTATTCCAAGGAATTAAGGGATGATCTCAAAATCATTGGTATCATTTCCATTGCTCGTATTATGTTGATGTTCTTAGTGTAACCAGGTATGGGAAACTATACCCACACCTGTGGGTATAGTTTCTATACCTTTTGTGGGTATATAAATATACCACAGGTATGAATCCCATACCTGTGTCTTTCTCCTTGTGTTTCCTCGAAAATGTGTTGAAACACAAGAGCAGTCCGGTTATTTTGTTTTTGTGATTACGATTACGTGCTTTGTGATTATTCTTGCAAATATGTATATAATAATAGATTGTATACATAATGATTGTATATGTATATTATAATATGTAAGTGTTGGATCAGGCTTTTCTCCAATATACATGTAATTAACCACAACAACATGGCTAATTTTCTTATAGACATTTTCTATTCTGCGTAAATGCCATCCACAACCTAGAATCTAGATGGTGAATTATAAATCCTAGAGAATGAAGAAATACTGAATCACTTAGTTCTACTATTTTATTTCACCATTTCGAATTCAACATGACGTCTTCAGGCTGTGTCATATATACATGACACAGAGGATACAAGCATACTAAGATTATGTATTACATGCAAAAGCATACACATATAAGCATACACACTATTCTCATCCTTGGGTAAGTCCTTAATCATAGAGAGCGAAGAAGTATGATGTACAGGACAGACTAATAAAACTATGAGTAGGCGTCCTGCACTATATTTACGAGGAGGAGGAATTAAGCAACACGATTCACGATACCACAATACCATCCTGAATCGCTAAGACATCGTAAAGGCCACGGAAGTCACCATACATCCGCCAGTGATCATGGGAGACAACGAATACAATACCACCAGCACTAAAATACCACCCTCAATACAAGTTACACTACAATACCATCTCCAATACAATACCTCAAATACAATACCCCCAATACGTACTCCATCCACTTCATAAAATTTGTAACATAAAACTTGGCGTAGCAACTATGAAAGGTACGGTAAAGGAAGCCAGTCAAGATTTATTCGACGCGAGAAGGTTAGGTCAAGTCAATTTTGGTTTTATGGCAGAAAACAAAAAATTATATGATTCCTCCAGTGGACGCTGCCATTTCGTGCTTCGCAGTTCCTTCTCTCAATCCTGAACCCACGAAGAATGACAAGAAATATGAAGCCTCCATTACCTCCTCATATCTTGCCTTTGACACAAACTAATTGTCACTCTAACTCAACTGGGCTTCATTAGTTCCATTTCACAATCGAGTGTAAGAAAAAATCTCAACTGATGTTACACATAAAATACATTATTTTGTTTTAAGATCTTTAATAAACTTGTGAAACTGAACTGCAAACTCACACCAGCACCAGGAGCTTCACAGACCAACACACCAGCACCAGGAGCCACACAGACCAACACACCAGCACCAGGAGCCACACAGACCACACACCAGGAGCTACACAGACTAACACACCAGCACCAGGAGCCACACAGACCATCACACTAGCACCAGGAGCCTCACAGACCAACACACCAGGAGCCACACAGACTAACACACCAGCACCAGGAGCCACACAGACCAACACACCAGCACCAGGAGCCACACAGACCATCACACCAGCACCAGGAGCCACACAGACTAACACACCAGCACCAGGAGCCACACAGACCAACACACCAGCACCAGGAGCCACACAGACCAACACACCAGCACCAGGAGCCACACAGACCATCACACCATCACCAGGAGCCACACAGACCAACACACTCGCACCAGGAGCCACACAGACCATCACACTAGCACCAGGAGCCACACAGACCAACACACCAGCACCAGGAGCCACACAGACTAACACACCAGCACCAGGAGCCACACAGACCAACACACCAGCACCAGGAGCCACAAAGACCATCACACCAGCACCAGGAGCCACACAGACTAACACACCAGCACCAGGAGCAACACAGACCAACACACCAGCACCAGGAGCCACACAGACCATCACACCAGCACCAGGAGCCACACAGACTAACACACCAGCACCAGGAGCCACACAGACCAACACATCCAGCGTTACCCTGATTACACCATTCTCACGCTCGTCAACTTCATCAGCCAGCCCTTCTCCCGCACCTCACTCCAATGTGTGAAATGTTTGTACAGCACATTAACATTATAAATGGAAAGCCTCTGACCAGATGAAGGCTTCAGTTTATTCTGGCTTCAGTGAAACGGTGCGTTATGCATGTTTGGCAAGCATTGCGTCACACGCTGCAAGGTCTTTATTTAAAGGACGCGTCACGCATGTTTGGCAAGCATTGCGTCACACGCTGTAAAGTCTCCATTTAAAGGACGCGTCACGCATGTTTGGCAAGCATTGCGTCACACGCTGCAAAGTCTCCATTTAAAGGACGCGTCACGCATGTTTGGCAAGCATTGCGCCACACGCTGCAAGGTCTCCATTTAAAGGACGCGTCACGCATGTTTGGCAAGCATTGCGTCAAAGGCTACAAAGTATAAACTCGTGTATCTAAGAAGGAATTCCTAAATCACATGGAAACTAAATCATTGTGTGTTCTCGCCTAGATGTGCCCTGCATTCGAGCTCTGTAGCTCCTAAGGCCCGTTTTTGCTTGCTTTTGGTTAGTTTCTTCAATGACTCCAATTTATAAATGTATA
>WNGS01164437.1:6722702-6740202 GCA_020271785.1 Procambarus virginalis
GAGTGAGAGGAAGGGAGGTGAGAGGGAGGGAGGAGGGAGGGTGAGAGGTAGCGAGGGGAAGAGAGTGTTAAGAATCTGTGTATGTGGTGAAGTAGGAAACGTGGAATATATATATGAAATTTGATGAAGGAAAGACGACGAAGATAGGAAAAGAAAAATATGAGTGGCGGGAAAGAAGAAATGTAAATAACCAAGAAAAGGTTGGAAATAGAGAAGGAAAACGAAGGTCACGAAATAGGAGGCAAAGAGATACGATGATGGAACCGCAAGAAAATTAAGATACAGATAAGTGGAGCTGAAGGTAGAGTAGGAGCAGGTGGGAGTTAAAGGTCACGAATGAAGATAAAGTGTGGTGCTAGACTCAGTAGAGGATCTAGCACCAACGTGCTATATATATAGACACGAGTCTATATATTCGTATATTTTGGTAGCAGTCTTTCTTGTAATGTATGTGTTAAATATGACCGAAAAAGTGAGATTAAAATTCTAACTCGAATTTTCTCAATCTTTCTTATGTTTCTTTTTACTGTCGATGGTAATTGAAAAACCAATTCTCCAAAATTCATTTTTATTTTCTAGTCTGATGCGACACTTGAACGCGTTTCGTAATAACTTATTACATTTTCAAAAGACTTTAGTTTACACACACACAACTATAACCTGCAAACACTAAACAGAGTTCTACTAGTCTATGATTTAAACAGCTTTCATCTTATATACCCGCATTTTGGGTGAGGTGATATGTTACACCAGTTTTGGATGAGGTGAACAAAACTTTCAACACAAGACAGAACACGAAACAATTGGTATAAATTGGGTAAATTAAAAAGAAGAATGGTAGTAACTGCAGAGGGCTTATTGGCCCATATTTCTTGATGCTTCTATATTGATGCGGAGTCTTGAAGTGGGTAGAATATAGTTGTGCTCTTAATGCACAACTATATTCTACCCATTTCAAGACTCCGCACCAATATAGAAACATCAAGAAAATATGGGCCAATAGGCCCTTTGCAGTTACTTCCATTCTTCCCTTTAATTTATCCAATTTTACTCAATGCACCGTGTTCTGTCTTGTGTTGAAAGTTTTGCTCTATCTTGTGTTGAAAGTTCTGTTCACCTCATCCAAAACTGTTGTAACATATCACCTCACCCAAATGCAGGTATATAAGATAAAAGCTGTTTAAATGATAGTATTAAAACTCTGTTTAGTGTTTGCAGGTTATAGTTGTGCGTGTGTAAACTAAAGTCTTTGAAAATGTAATAAGTTATTACGAAACGCGTTCAAGTGTCGCGTCAGACTAAAAATAAAAAATGAATTTTGCAGAATTGATTTTTCAATTACCATCGACAGTAAAAAGAAACATAAGAAATATTGAGAAAATTCGTGTTAGAAATAGTAATCTTACTTTTTCGGTCATATTTAATAACATATGTTTACAAGAAAGACTGCTACCAAATATACTATATATTTATATTTATATTTATATTTATACTACCAATATATATATATATATATATATATATATATATATATATATATATATATTTTTTTTTTTTTTTTTTGCTTTAAAAAGTGAAATGGGGTACCACCTCTTTTCCACCCATTGACAGAGAATCCTACTTCGACCTCCTATTACAAGGGTATGTTTAATTGGAATGGTACTAAATCTGCTTAATGAAAATTACTAAAGCATTTAATATTAATATTAGTAATGGTTTACAAAGGGAACTATTCCCATTGGGATATTAATTTAATTAGGAGCTGCCTCATTTGGGGCAACAGGTATTCTGCTGTTTTAAATTTTTCTTATATACTCCTCTTCACTACCTTCTTTACCTTTCCCCACTTTCCCTTTCCTTCCCCAACTTCCCTCTCCTTCTCCATCTTCCCTCTTCTTCTCCACCTTCCCTCTCCCTCACCACCTTCCCTCTCCCTCACCACCTTCCCTATAAACATGTATCTACAAGCGTAATACACAAATCAGTTAATGTTATCAGTTATCAATATCACTACGAGGAATATTATTGGTGATTAAATTATCGACCATAATGATAAATTGTAAACTATTATTTCCATTTAGTATTTTTATCCGGTTATTACAATTCTAGAAACCAGATCAATGCTCTATTAAAGAGAAAGTAAACTAAACATTATGTTACTCTTAAACGCATTTGTAAACATTTCCAACATCGACCATGGGATGGGTATGGGGTGAATAATAAAGAAAGTAATTGAAAATTCATACACTAGATGTCGTCAGACCATAAGAGAGACTTATGGTCTGACTTTTTCTCACTTCTCAGAAAATGATCTCAGGACTTATAATCATTGGTCGGGTTAATCATCATACGAACCAGACAACCTACTGGAGTTATGCAGACGAGGAGTCACAATAACGTGGCTGAAATATGTTGACCAGACCACACACTAGAAAATGAAGGGACGACGACGTTTTGGTCCGTCCCGGACCATTCTCAAGTCGATTTTGTCACATTTTCAAGTCACAACTGACTTGAGAATGGTCCAGGACGGACCGAAATGTCGTCGTCCCTTCACTTTCAATTGTGTGGTTTGGTCAACCTACTGGAGTTATTTTGGAGTTTAATTCACTCGGGAGTCACACTCCACCACTCTCCACTTACACTCAGGACAAATTTACCCAATTGTCAACATCCACGTTTACAAAGCGCACTGCCGCTACTCAATGCCTTCACTCAGTACCCCCTATCACTGATCCCTTAATGCACTCCAGAAACACATTCTTGCCATTAAAAACCTGAATCTGAGAAGGTACTCTGCCTGTTATTCAAGCCTATCCACCCAGAGGACACGCTATACAACACCACGCAACCCTTGCACTCAATGCAACAACCCGCACTTGTTCAACACTCGCACCGGTTGCATGTGTATTAGCTACGCTCGGAAAGATACACTCGATACACGTGTGCAACACAGGCTCATAATGTACACTCTCAGCTCAAGTGCTCCTCAGAGACAGACACGGGTTAGGGGGTGTGGGGTGGGGGTTAGGGGTGTAGTGGTGGTGGTTGGGGGGGGGGGAGCACTCATGCAAGACACACAGGAGGGGGCTCCATCACACGACCCTCTCAAGCAGACTCGCACAACTCCCCCACCACACGCAAAACAACACTTCATGCACTTTTCAACAAAGGAGAATGAAAAATATTTACCCCATTTCGTTGATTCCCTAAAAGCTTAAATTCTTTATGGCAATGCACTCCTCACCCCCCCATCCTCCTCCTCCTGCTCCTCCTCCTAGCACCCCTCTCCCCCTCTCTCTCTCTCCCTCCCTTCTCTCTCACAGCATTTGTTGCTCCGTTAAAAGTTGGACACTTAAGATGCAATCCCTAAATGGTAGCATTAGTTCTTTATGAGTCGTGCAGTCAAATGCACATTACATATTCTGGCCACTAGCTCGTCCATTTGAGACTAGTGCATCATGCAAAGCCACAAGGGGAGGACGGAAAGACTAAATGGGGGAGAGTGTGGGTGGCGGAGAAGCAGGGAAGGAGAGAGGGGGTAGAGGGGAAGCAGGGGAAAACGATAAAAGCAGAAAGGGGAAAGAGGCAGAGGATGGCAGAGGATGGGACGCAGCAGAGGCAGAGGAGAGGAAAGGGGCAGAGGATAGGACGCAGCAGAGGATGGGGGGAAGGATACGATTAAGGAGGAGATGCATGAGAGAGAGAGAGAGAGAGAGAGGGCAAGAACAGGGTGTAGCAGGGATGTGGAGAAGGATAACACCTGAGTGGTGAGGACGCTGGAAAAGGGAAGTAGAGAACGCAGAAGGGAGAGGCGGAAAAGAGAGGTATAAAAGGTCAGATTAAGGGGGGGGGGGACGCTGGGAAGGGGAAAGATTGGACGGAGAAGAACAAGGAGCGAGAAGCATAGGGTAGAAAGATATTTTTGAAGGGAAGGGTAAGGCAGAAGAAGGGGTGTAGGGGAAGGGAAGAATGGAAGAGAGAAGAGTGAGAGTTCACAATAAAGGGAAAGGATGGAGGAGAAGAAGGAATCGTAAAATAGGAAAAGGCACTGGTAAAGAAGAACCGAAAAAGTGAAGAAAAACGCAAAAGTGGGAGTAGCTAATCGCTAGATAAGATAAGGATAGGACACAGAAGTGGTCGAAGGAATAATGAAAAAAACGGCAAAGAAATGGTGAATGAAACGACAAAGGAATGAATCGAGGTAGGGTAGAGGAGGCAATTAGTGTGTCTGGGATCTGGTCTTAGTGTGTCCCACCGTCAGGAAGATCAGTGTGCAGTAATTTTCAACCCATTTTTCTCCGTAATTGATGTTGGGTAGGTGCCAAACATGGGCGAATTGGGACTGGCATCAAAGAAAGGTGCCATGTAACACTGATCTAAAGTGATCTCCACGAAAAGTTCTGCTATACAACTGTGATACAACCTATCAACCTATTCAGATAAGCTATGCAACTTATTAACTAACGACGATTACGGCCACCGAGCAATACTAAACCTATCCAAGAAGAACAATCAGGAGCCAGATTCTGGAAGCAGTTACTCAAGCATTTACGAACCTCTATATCTTTTCTCAGTCTTTGGCGGCTTTGTTTACAATTATTAAACAGTCAATAAGTTCCGAAGCACCAGGAGGCTGTTTATAACAATAACAACAGCTGATTGGAAAGTTTTCATGCTGGTAAACTGTTTAATAAATATAACCAAAGCCGTCAAAGATTGAGGATAGATGTACACGGTTGTAAGTACTTGCGTAACTGCTTCGTGAATCCGGGTCCGGACTCTGAACCAGGAATAGTTCTAATAGATCGTAAGGGTCACATATGTAGAATAGCCAAGTAAAAACAATCAATAATAATTGATATATTCCAAAAAAATAATAATATTTTAATTGGACCTCTCACACTAATGTTGTTACATAGGTACAAAGACAGAGTCAATAAAGCAATGACGTATTCCCTTGCCTAAGAACTATTACTGTTCAATGAACGAATAAAGAATCTCCCTCATTTGCTGTTTATTCTCATGGCGGCTGTTGGGAAAGGTTGTGGAAGGGGGATCGAACCACCTCGTCTCTCATACATGAACTAATGGATCAAATTATGGCAGCCTAATTGTTATAAAAGCGGCGCCTGGGTCTGTATGGGCCAAGTTCCTCCTCAGATATCAGGGCATAATTGAATCCCATTGGTATTTCCTCATGCTTGTTTCAGAGTGATGCTTCGAAGCTTTTTATATATATGGCACCTTAACTTGCGGTTTAATCTTCTTCAGAAAAATGAGTAACGAATCTGAACAAACATTTCGTTTGACACACAATTGCTTGACATCTAACGTGATAATTACTTCAAGCACAGAATCTTTACGCTGCTTAATGACAGTGACAGCGTCTTAGTGCCCCAATTAGCATGTCCAATCACCACCACACAACAGTTAAATTTTCCCGACTGGAAAAGTAACCTTCGATTCTCTCACTGCTGAGGAATTACTGCTCATGAATGATCCTCTTTCCTCAGGTAATATCAGAGAATGTCATTGCACAAAGTCACGAGTTCAGTCTTTATATGAAAGACTAAAGACTAATTCTCAGCCAATCAGGCCACTGTGTATCAGGACAGGACGCTGCATAACATCTCTCATCGACTATAATTCAAGTCGCATGAGGTCTTGACGGAAATTAAAGCAGAACTCTTATGAATGCCTTCCTGCCTGCCATTAAAACTTAAATTTTCATGTATTTTCATTGTATTTTTGTAAAAAAAAAAAAAAAAAAAACTGTATATGTTTTTTAAAACAAATTTTCATTGTAAATTTTGATTGTATTTGAATTCATTCAAATACAATCTCATCACAAATATACCACAAAGTCAAATAAAATATTCTATAATTAGTAATGTTTGAATTTGTTGTTAATTTACCTTATTGGGGNACTAGGTGAATACACACACACACACACCTCAAACATATCTATCCTTTTATTGATTTGTTCTACTCTTAAAGTTAATATACAAGCGGGTTTTCATTTTTCACACATATTCTAACACATTTATATTAGAATACGACCTGTCCACAGACGACCTTCCCGTCCTTCCTACGATCTGCCCGTCTCTCCTACGATCTGTCCTTCCTCTTACGACTTGACCGTCAACTATAAGTTGTATATAAACAACATGCTAGCTTTAAATCGCTCACTCTCCGAAGCCCATTTGAAAGCAGTTTCAAACGAAATTTACCCTCCATTAAGTACCTATTCCGTATTGGCATAGCGTTTCAGGGAGGGGAAATAAGTAGCTAATAGGTAAACATTCCGGGAGGGATACATTTCCTGTCTTGGCTTGAAAAATAGGGAAAACTACCTTGTCGGCACAGAGCTAGGGAAACAAATTTGCCAGACTCTTCACAATTTCTCCCATTCCCATCCCCCCACCCTCTCTCCCATCCACTCGTCCTACCTCTTCCAAAATCCACTGAGGTCCTTGGGATGGGTAGGGGGTAAGGGGGGGTTATGGGGGAGGGGGCTAAATGCGATGGATATCTATTTCAAGGGCTTCCATTACCGTATCGCATGTGGAGTTCCCACTTACCACTTAAGTTATGCAGGCTTATTTGACGGGCGCGCCATCTATCTTCGGCTGTAGGCAGACTCGGATGGTCTTGAGCGCTTATAACTATATAGAGGAGGTTGAATTCTGCTCTCAAGTAGTTTAGATTTTGTTTTAAAACATTTGTTGTTTTGTTTTAATTTCGTGAGCAAAATTTTGAAGCTGATGAAGAGGTATGCGTTGTGATTGTTGGTAGGTATGCGTTGTGATTGTTGGTAGTATTGCGTTAATGAGGATCGGAAGAGGCTTTACAGGGGGACTTTATCCTTACTACTGGGTAGGGTAAAGTTAAGTTTACCCTTCCCACTGGGTAGAGTCAAGTTAAAGTGTACCCTTACCACTGGGTAGGGTAAAGTTGACGGCTATGACTAGTGGCTCAAGCCTCCATTCTGCGATGCTTTATTGGCTCCTAAATTAAAAGTAAATTAACTTTTCTGATATATAGCGGCGAACATTAATTATTCCCGGTGTGAGAGAGTGTGTGTCAGCCTCGGGGCACAGCAAATAAAGGCTGGCAAGATGGCTGACCCATCTGGCTGGTGCAAGCTACCTGCTGACTACAATACCCTCTTCCTCTCGTCCTCTTCCTGTTCCCCAACGTCAAGAAGCTGTCGTGCTAATGTACCCTTATCCTACCCTCCACGAGGACCCAAAACAGAAAACGGGACAGTATGTCAATTTCGCCAGCCGCTACCATTTTCTAGTGCGACGATTGTTTGGCCTTTGGTAGAATATATGTCAAAATGCGACGTTCTATTAGGAGAACAGGTTGCATACAATACACTCAGGATCACCCACATTAGGCCTACAGGAGTGCACACAGACACCAACCTCAGAGTTGCAATACAAGGCTCTCAGGATTGGTCACACGAAGTAACCTAAGAGAACCTATAGTAAAGAAAGTCAAACTAGTAAGAAAATTTGATTCATTGTTGTCTTAACAGACAACATTCACCGAATCGCATGTTGATACTGTATTTTACTTCCAATGCATCACTACATAAACCAATAAAATTACAACTGCCGCACAAATAGGTACGATTAATACGCTATTAGTAAACTGATAGACAGCCAAATGCCACTATTATACAACCCATAGGTTTAATCTGATGTATTAATTATAAATTCGTATTCTCACCTCTCTATCCTTCATCTGTTTGATGTATGTCACAGGTGCAGTTCCGAGACCTGTTCTATCCAAATCTGTCACTTTGTAACGTATTACAACACACTGTAAATGTTTCCCCACCTATCATTCATAGCTCTCATCTATCATTCCCACTGAGGAAAGGTTCCTACAGTGGTGTTTGTGTAGATTAGAGATCCAGTTAAAAGTGGAGACGTACGTGTGTGTGTGTGTGTGTGTGTGTGTGTGTGTGTGTGTGTGTGTGTGTGTGTGTGTGTGTTGTGTGTGTGTGTGTGTGTGGTGTGTGTGTGTGTTGTGGTGTGTGTGTTGTGTGTGTGTGTGCGTGTGTGTGTGTTTGAGTGGCAGGTACCTATTCTGGCAGTGTTGGACGGATATCAAGCAATCTTTGTATTATGGGCTGCGTGAGGTGCCAATTAACTTCCTAGCCCTACCATGAGATGATTATTTGATTGGCTTTACCTATATTCGTATCTTTTCTTGAAAATAGCTTCGCTCATTATCTGCGCTTCAACATTTGCCCCAAAAATAAATTCCAAACAAAAAGTACTGATTTCCAGTTCGTTTAGGAATATTTGCTAAATTTCACTCTAGTAGATATATATATATTTCAAGCTTTTCAAACTAATTTCTCGTCGTGTATTCACCAACAACTATTACTATACTAAGTCGTAAGTTTTAACCAATTCGAGGGACCCAAGGATGAGGGGACCTCATGGGCATGAGGTATGTTGGAACCCCTCATAACACATAATGAGGGTTTAAAGCGATTTCGAGACCTGTATAAGAACTGTCTTTAATGGGAGGAATATTGATGATATAACCATGAATATAATGTAATATAACCATGCTTGTGGTGAGAAAGTGTAGTGTTGACAATATTTTAAATTGTTACCCACACAAATTCTGGCTAATACAAATTCTGTTCATACACATTCCCTTTCCATCATACTTTCCTCATTATAAATAGTTTTGTAAAATTTCAAATATTTCATTCATATATACAATAAAAAATCCCATTAGTAGCATAACATGATCATTGTCATAAAATTATACATTGTATGATAAACTAGGCAAAGGCAATTATAACAATATTGAGAATGTGGAATACATAGTATCTCTTAAATTTTACGACATGAATACACCATAAAATTAGACAATTACTCAAATTTAAACAGGAGATTAAGAAGATACAGTTTTAATCAACTTGTGTACAACATGAAATTGCATGAATTTACACAGCCGCCTACTGGGTATGCAAATTAAAATTGTATGTAAATGACTCCACTAACAAGCGCTCAGTCTTCGGGTTAGGGCCTCTTGTAGTTACGGTGATTTTAGCTTGATAAACTGTGAAGATACTGTTGAATTATTTATATTACCAAATTATGTAACTAGCTCATCAGTACTGCAACTTGCCTAGCTAATTACATTTGGGGTTCAGTTCCTGAATACATTATGTGCCCCCTGGAACTTTTGCCACTACGGCTCACAGGATGGGTATGGGTGTATAATGAACTGAACTATTTATCGACAATACATTATTTAGCAGTTCTCTAATAAATTTTGGTGTATTGTACTTCGTCAAATTCTTTGGACGAAGGAGGAAATTGGCGAGAAATATAGCTGTAAAGAGAGAAATATAGCTGTAAAGAGAGAAATATAGCTGTAAAGAGAGAAATATAGCTGTAAAGAGAGAAATATAGCTGTAAAGAGAGAAATATAGCTGTAAAGAGAGAATATAGCTAAAGAGAGAAATATAGCTGTAGAGAGAAATATAGCCGTCTCTCATGACATTCATAACTATTTTACATTATATTTATTTAATTTCACCCAAAATTCTTAAAAAAACACCTTCGTGAAAGGCTACCAGCAACCTCTGGTGTCACAATATTACATTTCTCTCTTTCTCAATTCCTTAATGGCTAGATAATACTGAGCCTTAGTGTTCCGTCTACGGTAGGCCCCAGGCAGCCATCTCTGGGGCCCACCTCTGCATCTTCTCCACACGTGGTCTTACCTACCAGACATGTCTCTCCTATTTGCTTAAGAGGGATGCTCACCTCCTTCCTAACTCACATGGGAGGTGAAAAAAGGTAACTGAAGCAGTTCTGTGAACACATTCAGCCGACTCAAAGATGCATTTATAAAGTTTAAGGAATAATTTGTTTACTAAATATAATATCAATTATTGATGTAATATTGTGGCCAGTTTGGAAAATTATAGGGTCAGGGTTTTGTTTATGCTGGCAATTATATGTGTTTGTATCATGTGAGGGAAACATTTAGAAGGGGTAATTCGAACACCGGGAGAGAGTGAAGCACTGTTCGAAAAATAAATCGAATTATATTAGTTGTAAGTCGTGTGTAAAGTATTTTTTTAATTCATAAATAGGAATTTAGGCAGCTGGGTTATCAAACATTTGGCTAGAGCACTTGGTAGCGTTGACAGGCAAGACAAATATTTAAGAATATTTAAGAATCTATACAGGCAAGAATATTCACAAATAAATGCGCAAGAAAAATTCTCTCGCGTTTTAGAAATACTATAAAGTATCTTATGATACTTTATAACACGCAAAACAAAGATGAAGGAAATCTCGCGCCTAATAAATAACTTCGTATGCAGATGGACTAATTAAATAATTACATTTACCATAACTAAAACCATCTATCATCATACCAGTCACCATTATATGATTGATATGACATCATACCAGCAATTAGATGGGCAATACAACACCGGAATATATGGTATTTTCGGTGAAATACCTAAAGTAGACTAATTTGTCACTGTTGAATAAGTTTGAACGCAAATCGTGAGCTAGAATTGAATAAACTCGCGGCTTCTCTGTTAATGGTCAAATACATGTGGCAATTGTTACGAAAATATGGATTTAATATTTGGCTGGAATTTGTATATACATGAATTACTTTGTATAAATTCCTGAACTTCTCAAGGCGTCTCGTGTTTGTATTTTTATACGTTGTGTTTTAAATTTTATCAATACGCAAGTCAATAAAACATGTATGAGCTTAAGTGCCACGCAAGAAGCTGTTAAGAAAGATGAAAGCTTCATGAGGGAGAGAAGGACAGAAAACACCACCTAAGAATTATTCACGACGTACTCATCATGTGGCAAAACTGGGTTCTTACGAGATTTCTCTACGTCTCAGAAACCTTTCATAATGGGAGAAAGTGGAGTTTCTTCCCAGAGATACAGTGGATGCTGTAACAAGTGGGGAGACTTCCTAGAGATACAGTGGATGCTGTAACAAGTGGGGAGACTTCCTAGAGATACAGTGGATGCTGTAACAAGTGGGGAGACTTCCTAGAGACACAGTGAATGCTCTAACAAGTGGAGGGACTTCCTAGAGACACAGTGGATGCTGCAACAAGTGGAGAGGCTTCCCAGTGCCACAGAGGAGGCTGTGACAAGTGGAGGCACGTCCCACAGCTTTTATCACCATTATTAATTTTACTGCAATTATTCCTGACTCAAGATTTTTCTGCTCGTCAGTCTTCTGCCTACTTCCGTTTCCCTTCATTCTTGCTGTCACTTCCATTCACCGCAATATCAGTTCCATCTCCCTCTTGACCACACAAACTCTTCAAATATCCCTCCACCAATCAAGACAATTTCCCCACTCATCCACCCATCCATCCCCACATCTTCTCACCCATACCCCCCACACACACACATACTAGGTACACAGACCCCCTCTCTCTCCCCTCCCACGCTCTCTCTCTCTCTCTCTCTCTCTCTCTCTCTCCTCTCTCTCTCTCGCTCACACACACACACAGTATCACTAATAACACTAACAGCACCCGTCAGAGTGTCTTCGTAATTAACGAAATACTACAAATAAATAGTTCCTCATTAGATTTGAAGTTGTGGAAGAATCGTCTGTTTTATGGTGCTACGGGCAAAGTGTGATTAGGAAATACTCAACATTTCTGCAATGTTCATGCAGATCGGCGTTCAATCCCCGACTGTCCACGTGGCTGGGCACCATTCCTTTCCCCTCGTCCCATCCCAAATCCTTGTATCCCGATCCCTTGGAGGGTACCGAACAGCGCGAGTTGGAGAGGTGGAGTTAGAGCGGAGAACGTATAACTAAGATGATGGTATTGGTAAGTTGTGAGAGCGGCCTGGGCTCATCGTAAGTACCAGGGCGGGCGATCCCTGGCTTACGCACTCCATGGCTTTTAGTCTAGAGCGCCTCTCTCTCAAACACTATCCCCCATCTCTCTCTCTATCCCTCCTTGCCTCCCCTCCTCCCTCCAACTCTCTACACTCCAACAATTGTTCTTTCCCTCCCTTCCCCTCCCTTCTATCCTCGTTCCCTGCAAACATCTCTCTCACTATCCATTATTCCGTCCCCCCCCCTCCTCCTCTTTATCCTCTATCCCTCTCACTAGTTTTCCTTGCTGGTGGGGAAGGAAGGGGGTTAGAGAGAAGGCGCATGAGAGTGTCAAGGGATAAGAGAGGATATTGGAAACAAAACAGTGGAGATGGAACTAGAAAACAGAGACAAAGAAAATATGAAGGATTTGGAAAAGCGTGCAGGTAAGAGAAGATGGAATTGGACAATGAGAAATGGAACGGAATGAGAGGTGTGAGAAAGTGAGAGAAAGGCAGAACAGAAAAAGAAAATTTATTTCTAATTAAAATGTTATAATAAGCTCGTTAAGCAAATGAGTTTCCAGCATTAAGCTTAACCTCATGTTGCCTAACAGCCTAAGCTCCACTCCTAATTACCACAAGTCTTAGTTTAAACAAATAATGAACAAAAGTGAATTAGAAGAAAGGCGGAGAGCAGAGGACACAGACAACAATGAAGAATGACAAAGATATGCAGAGATCGTTGATAGTCTAGGAAATGAAGGAGTAGGATGCAGTGTTACAGGAGGAAAAAGATATGTGAGTTGCAGGAGGAATGTGTGTTAGAGACCATGTGTTGCGGGAGGCAATATGTGTTGCAAGAGATAGATAAGGAGGAAGAAGAGTGTGTGTGTGGTGTGTTGTGTGTGTGTGTGTGTGTGTGTGTGTGTGTGTGTGTGTTGTGTGTGTGTGTGTGTGTGTGTGTGTGTGTGCAGAGGGTATCTGAGATCCACCAACCAATATTTCCATACATTCTCCATGAATGAATTTTCAATTGACAGACGCGTAAGACTGCAGCTGTCTAACTCCCAGGTACCTAATTTACTCCTAAACCCCATGTTTGGCATAATCTTACGCAGCGACACCTATCCCTAACCAGCGGTTGAGTTGGTCATACCATTGAACACGAGAGCCCTCAGGGATTAATTTTTAATTTTTTACTGAGTGGTTATACAGTATTAAAATTTTGATCATGTGTTAATTTTTCCGCGATTTATTTAACAGTTTCAGCGTTGTGGGGAAGAAGCCACAAGGTTTTGATGGGGTGTGGGTGAAGCTCCATTTTAGCGTTGTGTGAGATGAAGTGAACTGAAGCCTTCCACTGAAGACAGGACCTCTCTGCCTCTCACCCTTGCAACTCTTGGGGGGGGGGGATGGAAGTTGCATCGTCAGAAGGGAAATGTTCGCAAATTAAACTAAAATCAAAATTCATTTCTTTCAAAGAAAGTAGAGAGTTAGAGGTAGTTTCTATCAAAGAAAGTAGAGAGGTTAGAGGTACTGTTTCTTTCAACGAAAGTAGAGAGTTAGAGGCATTGTTTCTTTCAAAGTAGAGAGTTAGAGGTATTGTTTCTTTCAAAGAAACTAGAGAGTTAGAGGTACTGTTTCTTTCGAAGTAGAGAGTTAGAGGCACTGTTTCATCCAAACAAATCACTGTTTATCTCTGTCACCACGATAGACAGACGAGCAGCATAGAGGTCTGCCTGCTCTCAGATCCCGGGACAGTCAGCTTTCCAGCTTCCTAAGTTCAGAGACACTGCATAAGAAGTACGTAAATAAATGCCCCTGAGAACCTCTCCATGGTCCCCACTGTCTTAATTACCTTTATTTTGACAGCCGATGATGACTATCAAATGAATACTGTCTTTGAAAACTGGTATATTCCGGTGGGTGACAGGGGACGGGCAGGGACCGGACGGGGGCCGGTTAGGGACGGAAAGGGACCGGTTAGGGACGAAGGACATGTTCATACAACTGTTCACAACACACAACATACAGGCATAGGTCACTCAAGTCACCAGGCAGGGACAACCAGTCCAGTCCAGCACGTCCGCCACTCCCACAAACAATCCCTCCCCTCTACCACCCCCCCAACAATCCCCCCCTTTCAAACAATCCCTCCCCCCCTCTACCACCCCCCCCCACGTACCCCCTGGCCCAGCCAGGGACCTCTCTGACGCCTCCCCCTTCCCCCGTGTTAAGCTTTTAGCGAGGGACAAACAGGTCGGCCCCCTCCATAACTCCAGATTATGCATTACCCCGTCTTCTCCGCCGTCGCAACGTTTACTGCTCCTGCAGAAAAGCCGAGATGGGCAAAAATGCTCACGCTCATAATATTGCAATGTAATAGTTAAAGTATTATTCACGGGGGGGGGGAGGATGAGGGAAAGGGGCATTTTGCAAGGGGAGACGCGGAGGAAATGGACAGAGAGGGAGGGAGAGTGAGAGGAAGGGAGGGTGAGAGGGAGGGAGGGAGGGAGGGTGAGAGGTAGCGAGGGGAAGAGAGTGTTAAGAATCTGTGTATGTGGTGAAGTAGGAAACGTGGAATATATATATGAAATTTGATGAAGGAAAGAAGACGAAGATAGGAATGAAGAAAATATGAGTGGCGGGAAAGAAGAAAATGTAAATAACCAAGAAAAGGGTGTGGAAATAGAGAAGGGAAGAACGAAGGTCACGAGAAATAGGAAGGCAAAGAGATACGATGATGGAAACGCAAGAAAATTAAGATACAGATAAGTGGGAGCTGAAGGTAGAGTAGGAGCAGGTGGGAGTTAAAGGTCACGAATGAAGATAAAGTGTTGGTGCTAGACTCAGTAGAGGAGTCTAGCACCAACAGTGCTATAATATATAGACACGAGTCTATATATTAGTATATTTTGGTAGCAGTCTTTCTTGTAAATGTATGTTGTTAAATATGACCGAAAAAGTGAGATTAATAATTCTAACTCGAATTTTCTCAATATTTCTTATGTTTCTTTTTACTGTCGATGGTAATTGAAAAACCAATTCTCCAAAATTCATTTTTTATTTCTAGTCTGATGCGACACTTGAACGCGTTTCGTAATAACTTATTACATTTTCAAAGACTTTAGTTTACACACACACAACTATAACCTGCAAACACTAAACAGAGTTCTACTAGTCTATGATTTAAACAGCTTTCATCTTATATACCCGCATTTTGGGTGAGGTGATATGTTACACCAGTTTTGGATGAGGTGAACAAAACTTTCAACACAAGACAGAACACGAAACAATTGGTATAAATTGGGTAAATTAAAAAGAAGAATGGTAGTAACTGCAGAGGGCCTATTGGCCCATATTTCTTGATGTTTCTATATTGGTGCGGAGTCTTGAAATGGGTAGAATATAGTTGTGCATTAAGAGCACATCTATATTCTACCCACTTCAAGACTCCGCATCAATATAGAAGCATCAAGAAATATGGGCCAATAGGCCCTCTGCAGTTACTACCATTCTTCTTTTTAATTTACCCAATTTATACCAATTGTTTCGTGTTCTGTCTTGTGTTGAAAGTTTTGTTCACCTCATCCAAAACTGGTGTAACATATCACCTCACCCAAAATGCGGTATATAAGATGAAAGCTGTTTAAATCATAGACTAGTAGAACTCTGTTTAGTGTTTGCAGGTTATAGTTGTGTGTGTGTAAACTAAAGTCTTTGAAAATGTAATAAGTTATTACGAAACGCGTTCAAGTGTCGCATCAGACTAGAAATAAAAATGAATTTTGGAGAATTGGTTTTTCAATTACCATCGACAGTAAAAAGAAACATAAGAAATATTGAGAAAATTCGAGTTAGAATTATTAATCTCACTTTTTCGGTCATATTTAACAACATACATTTACAAGAAAGACTGCTACCAAAATATACTAATATATAGACTCGTGTCTATATATTATAGCACTGTTGGTGCTAGACTCCTCTACTGAGTCTAGCACCAACACTTTATCTTCATTCGTGACCTTTAACTCCCACCTGCTCCTACTCTACCTTCAGCTCCCACTTATCTGTATCTTAATTTTCTTGCGTTTCCATCATCGTATCTCTTTGCCTTCCTATTTCTCGTGACCTTCGTTCTTCCCTTCTCTATTTCCACACCCTTTTCTTGGTTATTTACATTTTCTTCTTTCCCGCCACTCATATTTTTCTTCATTCCTATCTTCGTCTTCTTTCCTTCATCAAATTTCATATATATATTCCACGTTTCCTACTTCACCACATACACAGATTCTTAACACTCTCTTCCCCTCGCTACCTCTCACCCTCCCTCCCTCCCTCCCTCTCACCCTCCCTTCCTCTCACTCTCCCTCCCTCTCTGTCCATTTCCTCCGCGTCTCCCCTTGCAAAATGCCCCTTTCCCCTCATCCTCCCCCCCCCCGTGAATAATACTTTAACTATTACATTGCAATATTATGAGCGTGAGCATTTTTGCCCATCTCGGCTTTTCTGCAGGAGCAGTAAACGTTGCGACGGCGGAGAAGACGGGGTAATGCATAATCTGGAGTTATGGAGGGGGCCGACCTGTTTGTCCCTCGCTAAAAGCTTAACACGGGGGAAGGGGGAGGCGTCAGAGAGGTCCCTGGCTGGGCCAGGGGTACGTGGGGGGGGTGGTAGAGGGGGGAGGGATTGTTTGAAAGGGGGGGATTGTTGGGGGGGTGGTAGAGGGGAGGGATTGTTTGTGGGAGTGGCGGACGTGCTGGACTGGACTGGTTGTCCCTGCCTGGTGACTTGAGTGACCTATGCCTGTATGTTGTGTGTTGTGAACAGTTGTATGAACATGTCCTTCGTCCCTAACCGGTCCCTTTCCGTCCCTAACCGGCCCCCGTCCGGTCCCTGCCCGTCCCCTGTCACCCACCGGAATATACCAGTTTTCAAAGACAGTATTCATTTGATAGTCATCATCGGCTGTCAAAATAAAGGTAATTAAGACAGTGGGGACCATGGAGAGGTTCTCAGGGGCATTTATTTACGTACTTCTTATGCAGTGTCTCTGAACTTAGGAAGCTGGAAAGCTGACTGTCCCGGGATCTGAGAGCAGGCAGACCTCTATGCTGCTCGTCTGTCTATCGTGGTGACAGAGATAAACAGTGATTTGTTTGGATGAAACAGTGCCTCTAACTCTCTACTTCGAAAGAAACAGTACCTCTAACTCTCTAGTTTCTTTGAAAGAAACAATACCTCTAACTCTCTACTTTGAAAGAAACAATGCCTCTAACTCTCTACTTTCGTTGAAAGAAACAGTACCTCTAACCTCTCTACTTTCTTTGATAGAAACTACCTCTAACTCTCTACTTTCTTTGAAAGAAATGAATTTTGATTTTAGTTTAATTTGCGAACATTTCCCTTCTGACGATGCAACTTCCATCCCCCCCCCCCAAAGAGTTGCAAGGGTGAGAGGCAGAGAGGTCCTGTCTTCAGTGGAAGGCTTCAGTTCACTTCATCTCACACAACGCTAAAATGGAGCTTCACCCACACCCCATCAAACCTTGTGGCTTCTTCCCCACAACGCTGAAACTGAAANCGTAGTGACCATGGGAGCAGCCCAGGTCCGAAGCTGACCATGG
>WNGS01164437.1:6745127-6755810 GCA_020271785.1 Procambarus virginalis
TCACATGCTCCACACACACACACACACACACACACACACACACACACACACACACACACACACACACACACACACACACACACACACACACACACTTGAAATAACTGGGAAATAAATATTCCCCTATGTTGACACTTGTAGCGAGCATGGGGAAATTAAGGACAGCTGGAGGAAATGTGGTGAAGTACGGAATGAAGCGAGTTGTTGGGAGTGTGAGGGAGAGCTCCGGGGCAAGAGTTGGGGAGTGTGAGGGAGAGCTCCGGGGCAAGAGTTGGGGAGTGTGAGAGAGCTCCGGGCAAGAGTTGGGGAGTGTGGAGGAGAGCTTCGGGGCAAGAGTTGGGGAGTGTGAGGAGAGCTTCGGGGCAAGAGTTGGGGAGTGTGAGGAGAGCTCCTGGGCAAGGAGAGCTATGAAGCTGAGACGATTTAGTAGGAAGGGAAGATGCGGTGTGCAAATGTAGGAGAGGCTCGCTGAAAGGCTATGCCCAGCGAGTTTAGATAGTAAGACAAGCTTCGTGCAAGGGAGAAGGAGTGAAGCCAAGGAAGGGGGGAGGGAGATTAAGGGGGGAAAGTAGGTTGCTTTAAGAATCCGGCGACATCCTGGCTTCTGCGGTACGGGTTTTTCCCCCCTTCTAGTGAGTGCAGAGTCCCGGAGTGAGCCACTTAGGGCTTTGTCTGGGGGTTCTCCTCCGACCCGGCGCCCTCTGGAGCGCCCGCTCTTGATAAACCCCAAAATGAAAGAGGAGAGCTGAAATAGTGATAACAGCTTGAGGATCGTCTGACTGCACTCTTGATGCCGAGTTTTGAGGTCACTACAGAGAAGGAGAGGGGGGGGAGAGTGAAGGAGAGAGGGGGGGGAGAGAAGGAGAGAGGGAGGGGGAAGAGGAAGGAGAGAGGGGGAGTGGGAGAGGGAAACATGGGTCAGAAGAGACAGGATAGGGAAGAAAGATGAGCAGTGAAAGGATTTGTTTTGCTGAGAAGTTGAATGAGTGCACAAAGGATGTTATGCTGAAACGAGTGAGAAGGGTGTGTTGCAGGAGCGATGAGAGGGCATAATAAAGACGTGATAATAGACATCTCAAACAAAAAAATTAGTTTCTGTGATCAAACATATACAAAGACTGCATAACATAAGAAAATATACCAGGTCATAATTGCACTCTAATAGACTATACCTGTAAGCCAGTAGACATCAAAACATTACTTATCCAGCTACGAAACCTGTTCATCTTTCCCCAATCACGGCAGCTAATTATTAATCAGTTGACGCGTTTCAAAATTACACAGCCCAAACCGGTTACTGATATAGACACCTTAGAATGTTCAAGTAACACCTTGAACATGTTCCTATATGTTGTTACCTAACGCTCCATATATGTTGCCTTAAGACACCTGGAGAAGTATCAATAAAGATTGGGGCAACAGCAACTTCCGGCACACTGCTGGTAAACTCGCTGCCTCGAGTAATAAACTTGAGAGGCAGCGAAGGCATGAAATGAAGCTTCACTATGTGCGTAAAATACCACGAAGAGACCACATCCCAGCAGGACCAGTGAACGATCACATTCAGGAATAAAATATACCTTCAGTGTGTGAACGGTTCAGCGTTCGTGGACGCTGCATAAACGTCCACGGACAGGCAGACAGGACGAGAAAATTGTGTAAAAAGACAGCAAGAGAGAGAGAGAGAGAGAGCATTGACGGAGCGACTGTCTCCACCCTTCACTCTGCGCTCAAGAAGATTAGCCTAATTTGCATCGGGTCTTGTTAAGCCCACTAGATACGAAAATGGTCGACTCAGCACCTCACACAGGCAGTCGACGGCCTGGACCTGCCCGGCCAGGGGTGGGTGAGGGGTGACAGGGGGTTGTGGAAGGGAGGAGGTAGGGGTTGTGAAATCCATGGAGGGAGGTGTAGGGTTTGTGGAAGGCAGGGAGGGAGGTTAGGAGGGTTGTGGAAGGCAGGGAGGGAGGTGTAGGGGTTGTGAAATAGGGAGAGGGTAGGGGTAGTGACAGCTAGGTAGGGGCAGGGTTGTGGAGCCAGGGAGTGTGGAAGGGTTTGAGGAAGTAGTGAGAGGGGGGGGAAGCAGGGGTTGTAGAAACAGGTAGGGGGCCTGGAAAACAGGGGCTGCATGGCCATAAGATTGAGAGACTACACACGTTAAATAGAGGGATTAAAGAATGCAAATGTCCAGGAAAGAGGGAATACAAATGTTGGAAAGAGAGAGAGGGATGAGAGAAGCAGAGAAATGAGGCGAACAAAGATGAATAAAAAGATCAGTGAAATAAAGAGTTAAGCTGCTGTGGTAGTACGCATTAAGGAGTATCATTCTGATTCAAGTATATTGTGATGCTGAGAAGGTAAGGAGTACACTGTGTCCTGGAGAGTTCCAACACAAGAGCTGGTGAGAAACTGGAAGGAAGAGGCGGTGTTTGCCTCACACGAATCGAGTGAGACAAGTAGGAGTAGTAGAAGCCTCCAGGGGGAGGGGGGCCAGATTCACGAATCTGGGTGGATCAAAACACTCCAGCCTCCCGGAGCTTAAACCCCATCTGGTGGTTTGGTGGGTGTTGAGGGAGGTTTATTGGTGTGTTTTTTTGGGGGGATGTGTAGTTACTCAGTGGTGTTTTGGGGAGATGTGTAGTTAGTTGTGGTAGTTATAAAGACAAAGGTTGTGTGGGAATAACGAATTTGCAAGGTACGAGAAGGAATTAGTTACCTTTCCTTGTGGCAAGTCGAGCCCTAAGGGGCAAGACATAGATGTGATAATTGGGTTCTAAAGGTGTATGATGCAGTTGTTTGCTCCATTACAGGACTTGCAGATAGCTTATAGCCGCTTCAGAGAGTAAACCAACTGAAGTCTACACTACGCATAGTATCTGAACGAGGTGTAAAAAGAGTTTGCTTTACCTATATCTCGTTTTGAAGAGTCAGTCAACAAGATATTGTACAACATAGGGGTCTTAACCTGGAATTTTATAAAACTGAAAATAAGTTGCTGAATGTGTGTATGCTATATATATATATATATATATATATAATATATATATATGATATATATAGATATAAATATGTACTATATATATATATATATATATATATATATATATATATATATATATATATATTATATACTGCAATCAGTAAGAAAGGAGGTAAGGGGAATAGAGTACATGTATATATATATATATATATATATATATATATATATATATATATATATATATATATATATAGAGAGAGAGAGAGAGAGAGGAGAGAGAGAGATTATTGTAGCAGGACGGTGCCACCAGACTGTAGTGGATGCGGGACGCATCCAGGTTAAATAACCTTCAGTATGTTGTGGTCGATGGGTTAAGGCGCGCCTCTGGGAATACCCAGGACGCTGGTTCAATGCCCCTCCTGCTCAAGTGATTTCCTCAGAGTACAGGTAAAGCCGTTTGGGCATACTCTTGAAGCTGCTTCGGGAGGGACACTACGGTATAGCTAGAATATTCAGCCCAAGGTTGTTTATTCAGCACAACTACTAAGTGGCAAGCGTAAACGCTCTTTGAGCTATGTCAACGGACTTCAGTAGTGGGAAAGACCTATAAGGTGGAGAGCACTGAGGCGCACCAATGCAGATAACTTGTAGGAAATTAAGGGAATCGTTCCCTTTCATCAGAATAGGGGGGGTATTAGCCAGCAGTAATTTGCATGTTCTTGAGAATATGAGAGATAAGGGGAAAGAATAAGGAGCTGCGGGGATTGCCATGCTAATAATTAAGGAGCCAAGGGTCTCCGAAGAATTTTGCGGTTACTGTTTGTTGCAGAAGGTAGGTATTGCACAGGGCTGGACGCAAATGGCGTTGATGCGATGGTATTGCAAGGTCAACGACAGCTTCATGGTCCTGGAATGCGTTGGTGAAGCTGTATGGACTCCGGGCAGATGACCGCAGTGTCTGTGAACGCTGATGTGTATGAACCGCAGATGTGTATGAACCGCAGATGTGAATGAACCGCAGATGTGAATGAACCGCAGATGTGAATATTTAGTCCAGATGGCGCTGGGGGCAATAGGCAGCTGTATAGTCATGTTGACGTTGGGATTGATGCCACTGGAGCTGCTAAATAAAGCACAGTGGTTCGAAACGAAACTGTAACAAGGAAATTGTGTAGATCCTATAATGCAAGAACCGTGTATCGGCCGTTGCTCTGGGGCGGGAGGCCACGAAAAAACTGTGTCAGAGCAACAGCTGGGCGCTTTGCAACATAGCCAGGGGAAAACAACAGCCTGGATCTTGCCAAGGTCGTGGAAAGCGTCGCAGCTTAGCAACAATGCATTCAAGAAATCAACAAGAGAGCAGTGAGGGACACCCCCGAAGCAGCAGAATGGAGCCAGATGTGATTCAAGAGACATCACATTGTGTGGGTAGTATATCACGTGTATGTATGATCAGTATTGATGCAGCTATCTTGAGGTTATCTTGAGATGATTTCGGAGCTTTAGTGTCCCCGCGGCCCGGTCCTCGACCAGGCCTCCACCCCCAGAAAGCAGCCCGTGACAGCTAACTAACACCCAGGTACCTATTTTACTGCTAGGTAACTGCATAGGGTGAAAGAAACTCTGCCCATTGTTTCTCGCCGGCGCCCGGGATTGAACCCACGACCACAGGATCACAAGTCCAGTGTGCTGTCCGCTCGGCCGACCGGCTCAGCTGAAGACAAAAACCGCGTGAAATTGATGAAGTTAACAATATGTTGTAGGCAATATGCTACCATGTACTAGACCTTTGGGGCATACACGTACAGTAGGGTTAATATGTAACCAGGTGCACATACAACACGTATGCTGCATGTAAGTCAGCATTTGCGAACATATGCACAAAGAGAGGAGGACGGGGAGGATTAGAGAGGTTTGTGGCCCAAAATAATGTACCTATATTAAGGAACTTCTCACTCAAAATACAAGGCTAGCCCCAGAGAGAGATATGAGGTCTGCATTAATGAGTTGTTTACGCGAGTAGAGATAATGCTGGGACGCCAGTATATACACGTCGAATCTTCAAAGCTTCCGCACTGTATAAGAAAGCTGGTAGAGACGAGGTTCTTAATGCAGCCCGAAGTCCAACACAAGGTCAGGAGAATTTTATGACACTCTGAGACAAAAGAGAATACACGCCATCAGGACTGCCAGTGTGGCTGACACACATGTTAGCAGAGGAGATAGGCTGGCAAGAATGATGAGGCGGTTGTCAAGGGGTCTAGACCTTGACAAGTAAGTCATGGGTACATCTCCCAATGGGGAGATCTCTCTAGCTAGCGAAGCCACTATCTCTCATTGAAGCGGGTGTTTATGGAAATGAGAACTCCAGGTGGCGCTGAAGACTAAACAATATACATAATATATAATAATATATATTTTATTATATTATAACATATTATATTGTAATATATTATATTATATAGGGGGTACCACCTCTGGTGCAATTATAGGGACCCAATATAGGGACCCAATATAGGGACCCAATACCCAATTTTATGTTATATTATTTCATAATATAACTTATGCAGCCTCCGTGGTGTAGTGGTAAGACACTCGCCTGGCGTTCCGCGAGCGCTATGTCATGGGTTCGTATCCTGGCCGGGGAGGATTTACTGGGCGCAATTCCTTAACTGTAGCCTCTGTTTAACGCAACAGTAAAATGTGTACTTGGATGAAAAAACGATTCTTCGCGGCAGGGGATCGTATTCCAGGGACCTGCCCGAAACGCTACGCGTACTAGTGGCTGTACAAGAATGCAACAACTCTTGTATATACCTCAAAAAAAAAATAATGAAATATTTGTATAATGATTAAGAGTTTAGTTTAGTTTCTCCTGCCAACACGACGGTCTCAAGGAGAAACTAGCGCATATGACTCTTCCTGCTAAATGATATATGGGTTTCTGAAGGACCCTTGTGTAGTTTCTTGCCATGTTTTTCAGTGAACATCCGCCTCATGACTGTCACACCATTACGAAATATTGTCATGAAGGAGTCTATCCTCTCTGGGAGAATATTCACATTAGTCATGATCATAGATCTTAATGCCTACTTCTCTGGATACCCGCTGGTAACCTTTCTCAAAAGTTTTTCCTCATCTTAACTCTGCTAGCTTCCTGTTCCTCGTGTGACCCAGTTGGTAATCTCTGGCCACACTCTGGTAACTGCTTTCTCTCACTGTGATTCTTTGTTTTGGGATGCTAACTTTTATCTATTGTTACCTTCGCCTGTAAAAATAGATAGTAGTTAGAGTATCTAACTACTATCCTGTATCCCTGTAACTCTCGCCTGTTATTCTAAGATATATTCTCTCCTCACTCTAATGTAGTTATTCCTGACCTTTTGACTAACTGTTACATGCCCTTTATGTACTTGTAAATATTACTCTCCTGTATATTTATTTATAGTCAATTGGTTGTTCTTGTACCTTTCATCATTATCTCCTTCGACTAGGTGCCCATTACTTGGACTGGACGGTAGGAGCGACGGTCTGGCTTCATGCGGGTCGGCGTTCAATCCCCGACTGTCGAAATGGTTGCTCACTATTCCTTCCCCCCCCCCACCGTCCCATCCCAAATCCTTATCCTGACCCCTTCCAAGTGCTATATAGTCGTAATGGCTTGGCGCTTTGCTCTAATAATTCTCTCATTCCTTCGACTTGGATCCATTTGGCATTTCTGGGTGAGGATGCTCGTCATTCTTAATTCTCCTTGAGATCTATGTCCTATGTTATCGGTAACATTAAACCGGTCGTTGCATCTTCGTTAAACCTCTGTCTTTGTTAGCATTTCCAGTCCCTCTACTTATTCTGACTATTCTTACTTCTACAAGACAATTTAGGGGGCAGATAAAACACAGTAGGGACCTCATTATATCTGATTGTTTTAGTGTGAATAGATTACGTTTGGTTCATCTAGTTCTCCTATTTTCAAGGTTCTTCGACATGGCTTATGTTTATTACTGCTGCTTGGAGTTGTGTCTGTGCCCCAATGAGGGTTCCTGCTTTGCAAGTCTTTCATTATGTAGTCTCTTACAATTAAAGGGTGTTTTTTATTCCATTTTGCAATTGTTGCAGTATTTTCTATAATGATAATAGTAATATATATACCTGTCATAATTCTCTACAAGCTCTTCGCCTACCTTTGTGTATCCTTCCTTTTTTTTGTGCAGCAATTATCATGGAATACAAAATTTCGTATTGATCTTTACAATTTTGTTTCTGTGATTGCTATTACATCTTTATACTACTCAAACGAATTCAGGGAAAAGACACATGATTCGTTGGTGTACAAATTTGTGCGTGAATCTGTGACTGCTTGTGGCCTTACTGCTATGTATTAGGTCAATGTTCTCAATGTTCCTCACCTGTCCCAACTTCGAGGACAAAAAGAAGTTGGCACCCACAACACATGGCGCTCAGACATCAACAGCTGTGCCATTCTTTAGAACACCACTCCATCAGTGATCATTCGTCATTCGCAGTTGGCTTATGCCTTTTTTTTCTAATAAAAGATTCTCGTGGAATCACCCGACTCCATAAAGGCTCTCATACACAGCTGGTTCCAGCTCCATTCTGTCCCTAACATGATTGTACATTAAAATTAAATTTTGTACCATATTTAAAAAAAATTACCTAATTTAAAAAATTTTCTTATAATGACCAAACCACACACCAGAACATGAGAAGACGACGACGTTTCGGTCCCTCCTGGACCATTATGAAGTCGATTGTCACAATCTACTTGATAATGGTCCAGGGCGGATCGAAACGTCGTGGTCTCTTCATCTTCTGATGTGTGGTCTGGTCATTATATCTTCACCCACGTTATTGTGACTCATTGTTTGAAGAATACACATTGTTCTTAGCGTCAAATTTCTGAAGATCTGAAGTACGGTTACAGCTATAAAGTTTGAAAATTTATTGGAATATCAAACATGCCTAAAGAATATTATTCTTAGTTTAAAAAGGAGAGAAAGAGAGAGAGAGAGAGAGAGAGAGGAGAGAGAGAGAGAGAGAGAGAGAGAGAGAGAGAGAGAGAGAGAGAGAGAGAGAGAGAGAGAGCAAGAGAGAGATGTGAAAAAGGGGCATTAAGAGAGGGAAACGGATGGTAAGATAAAAAAATTAAGGCTCACAGATCTGAAGAAAATAAAAATACAGAAACATCTTCATACAAAATATCAAAACGCGTGAAAACATTTCCCTTTAGGAGCTTATGTTACAGCAGGTAACGTGAACAGAGAGGTGAACAATGCTAATGAACGCGACGGATAATAACAGTGTTCAACCAACCTAAAACATACACTACTCAGATCTCTCTATAGTTAGTCCCCTCTAACCTTTCACTTCTCTCCCTCTATCCACTCCCCCCCCCCCACACACAGGGCCCCAAGGAGAGGGGTAAAAGCCCTGACCCCTCAGCTTTCCCAAAGTTAGTGACCACGGCGGTGGCAACATCGGAGAGTTCCAGTAAGAGCTTTTAAGAGGTTCTGAACCCATCGAAAATAATGCTCCAGCTATCTTTTTCAAGAGGCTGTATGGCTAGGCAGCAGCGTCCTCTTCGTTCCCATCTACAGCAACCCATTTTTTTTCTCATAACGTCGAGGGGGACGATCAATAGGGGATGTTAAAACCATGAACTAGTCTGGCAGATATGGATCAGGAAATATACATTTGAGCTAGATGCTGTGTTATTTTCGAGAGCATTTTTTTGGGGGGACCAGGGTTATATAAATGAGTTTTTTAAGGGCCAAGCTGTAGTTGTGAGTTAATCTACTAGCGTCTGTCTGTCTCTCTCTCTTCTCTCTGTCCTGTCTGTCTGTCTGTCTCTCTTTCTCTCTCTTTCTCTGAATAGTCATACTGGGTTAGGGCCTTCTCCACGCTCAAGAATACGCTTATAATACCCCTTGGACCCTTGGATTAACCCAAAACGAGGACGGGGTAGCAGCTACACACACACACACACACACACCACACACACACACACACACACACACACACACACACACACACTCGAGGCAGGTGTGAATATCTTTAAATAGTTTTATGTGTGACACAAGCATACAAGTTCGAAAGTGTGTGAATGTGTGTATGAAAGCCAGGCGTGATTTTATGTACTAGGAAGGGGTATCCGGCTGCGCCCGGGTCCTCTCTCCTTCTCCTCTCTCTCTCTCTCTCTCTCTCTCTTTTCCGCTCGTGGTTTCTCTTTCTGTATTGTCCCCCCCCCCCACTCCAAAATCTTCCATTCTGTCTCCTTTTTTCCCATATTCTCTCACCTCTCCCACTCTCTCACCCTGGCTAATATTCTCTTTACTTTTCTGCCTCTTTGGTACCCTCTCCGTTCAAACCCCCTCCTCTCCTCCGCTTTCTCCTCTCTTTTCTTACTCTCTCCTGTTTCAGAAAATGATAATACTGAAACTCTATCGAATCGCGTTCATCGTTTTCCGATAAACTATGAAAATGCGGGCCCCTGCTGGTGTAGACGCTCACATATTCCCCATTTTTACAAGTTATAACGTTTGATGAGACTAACCCAAAGCGTCTGGCTTTCTGCTTTGGACAGGCAGACGTTATATTTTACAAATATAGATTGATGCGACTGTCTCTCATGCTATTGGTACGACCCTTACTGTCTGTACTCTTCAACTTTCAATTTAAAGAGGCTCTTTTTGTCCAACTCGTCTATTTCTCTTATATCTTTTATGTTATGGTCATATTCCCAATGTTTCTTCTGTGCCCCTAAAATTGTGATACTAGTTCACTTTTCAGACAGTTTTAACTATCTTTAGCTTAGACATAATCTTGTGTCAAACTTTCGTATTTATTAATTTGGGTTTTATGGTAACAGTGTGGAATCAAACGGGTGTGTGTATTGTGTTGTGATGTATGTGTGTTGGGTTATGTGTGTGGGTGTTTGTGTGTGTGTTGTGTGTGTGTGTGTGTGTTGTGTGTGTGTGTGTGTGTGTGTGTGTGTGTGTGTGTTGTGTCTGTTTGTGTGAGAGATTGTTAACGTCGACAATTGCTGCCTCGATATAATTTTACGGGAGTAGTTTCAATAAACGTCAGGCGCTGATCATTAAACAAGACAGGTTACAAAAGAACAATAGACCTTTCCTGTTCGGTATTGAGAATGCTCGCGAAGTACGATATATTATTAGTAATAAAAACAAATACGCGGGACCCATCTTGAGAGCCCTTTTGAGCAGCATCATCAGATTAGATAAGAGTGGGTAGCTAACCAGCTTCCATCTGTATTGTGCACGCTATCCTCACTGAGCCAACATCGCTCTCACTCAAGATAGCCGACTATGTAATTAAAAAGAATATGGGAAAAAAAGGACAATATGTTAATTATCGAGGATTATTTGAGGTTACATTGGTCTAATTCTAGAGCAAAGTTTTATGTTAATGTTTAATTCAAATATTTACCACACACATATATATATATATATAGATATATATATATATATATGTGTATATAGATATATATAGATATATATTTCTATATATATATATATATATATATTGTTGAATATGACCGAAAGGTAAGATTAATGATTCTAACACGAATCTTTTCAATATTTTTTTACGTTTTTCCTCACTGTCGGGGGTAATTAAAAAATTAACTCCCCAAAGTTCATTCTCTCAATTTTTTATTATGGTCT
>WNGS01164437.1:6829019-6847434 GCA_020271785.1 Procambarus virginalis
AGAGAAAATGAGTTATGTATTAGAGAAAAATTAGTTATGTATTATCAAAGGAAAATGAGTTTATTATATGAGATAAACATTAGTAATGATCTCTCAAAGAAAACTGAGTTTAACTATCAGAGTTAAACTAGTTATGTACTAAAGAGTAAAACTAATGTGTACTATCAGAGAAAAAAGGGAAATGTTCTATCAGATAAAAGTTATGTACAATTAGAAAAAAAAAAATAGTTAAGTATAATTAGATAAATGTTTGCTTCAAATTATTGAGGATAGTGCTCAATCACATGGACTATCGGGGATTGAACGCAAACTGTATTCGAGGGCGTCGTTATTTATAACAAGGTCGTTGCTCTTTTATAAGGTGGTTCTCGCTATTTATGACGTGGCGTCGCTATTCCGACTAGTTCAGGTGGTGAACACATTACTCCAGAGCGGTTAGAGCATTCCCCCTAACTCATAGTACTCTACAGTATGAGTACTGTAGAGTTAACGATATGCTCTCAGTGATATACTCGAATGGTTGAGAGGGAAAAAAATTATCAACAAATTATCTCAGGTTTTCTTTCCTATATCACAGTCACAAATGTTATGAACACGGATTTATGGCGTTTCCCAGACACTTTTAAAGGTGGTGTGTGCAGATATGTGTGTGAAGGATCGACGGTCTCGCTCTTGCAGGTCGGCGTTCAATCCCGACCATCCAAGTGGTGGGGTACTATTCCTTCCCCCGTCCCATCCCAAATCCTTATCCTGACCTCTTCCAGTGCTATATAGTTATAATGGCTTGGCGCTTTCCCGCTGATAGTTCCCTTCCCTACCTCCCCCCCCCCCACGTTATCCCCCTCCACCCTTCCCCTCGTTATCCCCCCCCCCTTCCCCCTCGAGGCCCGTCCTGTTAAGCATTTATATGTAGCTGTTTGGAATTGCCTCTAAGTGGATGTTGATTTCAGAGGGCCCCGCTGTTGTCTTCGTAAATGGCTTCTGTTCATTGGAGGACTGTCGATGTTCCTCTTTTTATATGCTTAGTTTTGAGGCGGAATTATTAACTGTGTAGTTAAATGTTGATTGTATTGGCAGCTATCTTGTTATGTCGGTTTCATGTGGGAGAAGTAATAAAGGCTTTCAAGTGTTGAATGTCTGTAGGACAGTCACTCATTTGGTTACTTATCGCCGCATGTTTATCCAGCCCGTCCTCCTAAGGTTCCCCAACGTCAAGAAAATGTCGTACTAAAGTGCCCTTATCCTAAACTACCAGAGGACACAAAACAGGAAACGGGACAGTATGTCAATTTCGCCAGCCGCTGCCATTTTCTAGTACGACGACTTTTGGCCTTAGGTAACGTATAATTAATTATAAACGTGTAATCTACCATACTATGTACCGAAAAATCAGGCGAATGAGCGTCCCCACACGGGAACCTCCCGACAGGTGAAGACTAACACGTAACTCAGACTGTAAAGGCTATCACTGTGGCATACTGTGCAGTTCTCTCTCTCTCTCTCTCTCTCTCTCTCTCTCTCTCTCTCTCTCTCTCTCTCTCTCTCTCTCTCTCTCTCTCTCTCTCTCTCACACACAGACACATGGGGTACGGGCGTCTACGAGAGAAGCGCAGGCGCTCAGCTTCACTGCTCCACCCTGGAAAACCCACTCACTCACTCACCCTAGCCAAGGACACTTAACAGAAACTGCGTCTTTCACTGCTGCTCGCCTTTACACCTCAGCCACGTACACGGAGAAGAGAAGACATGCCGTAAAAACAAACCAGACGCATCTTAGACTGAAAACCCGCCACAATGATTAAGTGGCCTCGTTAGTGGAAGCCCAACTTAACCCCAAGCTCCAACCACCCTCTCTGGAGTAGCTCCATTGAGAAATTAGCATACTCAGCCGAGTCACAGCCTCACAGTGCTGCAGTGTGTGCCCGAATTAGACATTGGTGAACCTCGGTGGTAACGTTACTTCTGGGTATGTGTTTTTTGCTGTGATAGACGGAGGGGGAACGTGGTATAGGGAAGTGTTGGATCATGTGCAAGTGATCCCATTCTCTCTGCCTGTTTTCTGAGGGTATAATCATGGCGAGAGAAGGTCTGAACTTCGACACCAAAAGGTAAGCATGCAGCATTTTTTTTGTTATTTTCCCCCGAGGGGCGAGTTTATTGGGCAGCGCCACTCATCCTGTGAGTGGACATACCGCCATAGCAGGATTACAACACCCCCCAATAGGAAGAAAAGCCGCTGGGTTGTTCATCATGTTGCAGTATACAGCATCTTCTAGGCGACTATGCTGTGCCACACGCAGTTGCAAGCTAGGCCCTAACCCATTTTAGCTTAGGTTGATTGGTTTACATGGGCCTACACACTCTAAGGTTCTGGTAAATTTATTTCACGCCGTCAACCATCTTGAGCATATCTTGAGATGATTTCGAGGCTTAGTGTCCCCGTGGCCCGGTCCTCGACCAGGGCTCCTTTTTGTTATACATCCCCAGGAAGCAGCCCGTAGCAGCTGTCTAACTCCCAGATACCTATTTACTGCTAGGTGAACAGGCCCATCAGGGTGAAAGAAACTCTGCACATTTGTTTCCGCCTCCACCGTGGATCGCACCCAGAACCTCAGGACTACGAATCCCGAGCACTGTCCTCTCAGCTGTCAGGCCCCACCAGTACCATATCGTCGGTACTGACACACAGCATAATAAAGGTGTCATTTCACTACGTCAAACAATAGTAGTGAGCAGTAAGCAAACGGGATGGTCCAATGCTCCTGTGGAAACACATGACCCAGACTCCAGTAGAGGCTCCACTGGCTGGGAAGAACAGCTTTCACCGAACACAGATGGAAGTGTTACTGAACAAGGCTCCTTCAACAGCAAGATAATGTCAAGCAACACACATCACCAACAATAAACACTAATCATTTGCAAGTCTTTCAGATTAAACTATTCCACCAGCTGCCCGACGGACGTAACTTGTCCTCCCTCCTTGCAAGACGCCTTGCAAGGAGGAGAAATCACTTACCAGTATGACTATATAGCACTCCAGAAGGAATATGAGGACACGGAGCAGAGATATAAGGAAGAAGGCAAGAAATAGGGTCCAACAACTTGAAGGCTTGGGCTCGAACGTCGGTCTCACCAAAAAAATGAGATCGTAATTTCTGTACGATCAGCCCAATTACCTAATGGTGATTCACGAGAGATTTAGCAGTGAGGCAGAAAAATGAACCCAACATTTGAAGATAAGTAAACTAGGCAAACCTAAGTAGGTCTTTGACAAGACTTAAGTAAACTTAGGTCTTGGGGAATAGGGGATGAGCACGCCCTATCCTCGTCACCATCCCGTGGGGGGCCCCACATCATCCCCACTACCTCATACCAACATGCTCCTGCCCACCTTCCTGCCTCATAAAATGTTATCTTAATTGACAAATTCATATAAGGCTTGGCGGGGCCATTCGTCACCTTGGCTCGTCGCTACAACATTGTAAACTGGTCTTATAAGCTATGTAGGAGGATCAGTATGTCGTATTATGAATCTTTTTACTGCTTCAAAAATTAAATGTTATGAACCGAGAAAATCTATAAGAGCAGGTCTTGTTGCTCTGAAGATTTGTGATTATATATATATATATATATATATATATATATATATATATATATATATATATATATTATTCGATGATTCGCCTCGTTGATTATCATGGATGATATTTAATTAAAGCCTTGTAATATACTATTTTTATTTGTGTGTGTGTGTGTGTGTGTGTGTAGTGTGTGTGGTGTGTGTGGTGTGTGTGTGTGTGTGTGTGTGTGTGTGTGTGTGTATGTGTGTGTGTGTGTGTGTGTGGTGTGTGTGTGTGGGTGTGTGTGTGTGTGTGTGTGTATGGGTGGTGTGTGTGTGTGGGTGTGTGTGTGGTGTGTGTGTGTGTGTGTGTTGTGTGTGTGTGTGTGTGTATGTGTGTGTGGTGTGTGTGTGTGTGTGGTGTGTGTATGTGGTGTGTGTGGGTGTGTGTGTGTGTGTGTTTGTGTGTGTGTGTGTGTGTGTTTATGTATTTACCTACATGAAAAGCGAGACAATTCCTGCGTTAGTATTACCATTCTTATATTAATATTTGCTAATGAGTAACTTACGACCCCATCGTTGTCTAATTGCTAGTGTACGGCATCCTCGGCCTCTCACTCTGGCCAATATAGCATGTGATGACCTCTCACTCTGGTCAATATAGCATGAGATGACCTCTCACTCTGGTCAATCAAGCACGTGATGACCACTCACTCAGGCCAATCACACGCATATGGCAACCACGAATGCGATCACGAATTTGACATTCTAGTTCTTCATGATCGTCCCACACACACTAGTCCCTCCGGAGTTAGTGACCTGGCTTGCCACTCAGCCAGGCTGCTCTTAATGCATGAACCGTGTCTCTTACGATCCTCTTCCACACATGCGATTTTTTACGTATTTTATGAGCGCTCATTCTCTAAATTGTTGCTTTTTGTGGCAACTGAGCAAGCAAGAATGGTGAGGTGACAATACAATGAGGGGGGGGGGGACAGGGTTTTATTGATGCCAGAGGGGTCATAGGTCACTCTGAGGTCAGGTAAACTCACTTCATCTCGAGGTCAAGTAAACTCACACTTCATCTTCAGCGGAGGTCAGGTTGGGAAAGCATGAAAAGCCTATTTATGTCTAAACATTATATTTGAATCTATACTGGCCTATTTACACTCACATATTTCTGGCTGCAGGAACGAGTATTAGCTCTTGGTCCCCCGTCTTTCTAGCCTATGGTCATTTCCAATGCAACGACGCCTGATCTATTAATTCAATATCATATTTACTTTTAGAATCATGAGTGGAGTTTGATTCCACAACCTGGTTTTAGTTCACTCCATTTTCCCCACTACTCCAACGCTAAGAGAAAACTTTCCAGCATATCTTACTCATCTGATGCTCAAGCATCCCATCCCCCCCTCACCCGTCCAAGTGGTTGAGCACTATTCCTTCCCCCCCGTTCGATTTCAAATCCTTATCCTGACCCCTTTCAAGTGCTATATAGTAGTAATGGCTTGGTGCTCCCCCCCCCTGATAATTCCCTTCCCTTCCGTTCCTTGTGTTTTTTTAGTTGGGGTCTCCAGGATAGGGCAGCATAATCTAAAACTAAATCTCGTATAGACGGTGTACATCGATCTAAATGTCTCCTTATTTAGGTTCCTGATATGTTCTGACTTTTGCCGTGGTAAAGTATACTGCTGGCGTTATACTATGTGTGTGTGGGCCTCTGGAGTTAAGTTTGAGAGTTTTGTCCAGGGAAGAAATTTCCCCTTATTGTGTACCGTCTTTTTGATCTCCTGTCACCTGCTCCCATATTCATGACCTTACACTTACTGGCGTTGAAGTCCAGTAGCCATTTCTCGAACCAACTCTGCAGCTTAGGTAATCTTGGATTGATTTGATTGTTGCCACCGAAGGCGGCTAGTTTATTGTGCACCCCATACTCATCCTGTGAGCGGTAGCGCAAAAGCATTACAGAGGGCACAAAAGGTCTTTATCAGACCTCATCTTAGATTATTACATAAACAATTTCATCTATCTTTCACACCTTATAGTTACAATGTCAGCTAGTTACAGAGAAAGTGCTATTTCAAGAAATATATATTTACAGTAAGTCATCATACAGTAATCTTGGAGAATCTAGCAATCCTCACCTGTCACATATCTTTTCTCATTAACTTCATATCGTCAGCAAACATCGACATATAAGACTCAACTCCTGTAGTTCATTAACATAAATGAGAAACAGTAAGGGTCCCAGCACCGATCCTTAAGGAAGACCTCTTGTTACCTCTATACCAGTCAGACTTCTCGCCCCTCATTGTTACTGACACCAGTCTGTCAGGTAATTCCTTACATATGCCAAAGCACTTACTCACCCCTGCCTCTCAAGTATATGAAGTAATCTTACGAGGCAATGTTGCAAAGGCTTTTGGGCAGTCCAAAAATACCTTCCCTGTCCTGCCGACCTTGTAAATTAGTACCACATTTGCTTGCTTTCATAAGCTGGAGAATTCTCCTTCTGTACATGACTCATTAAAGATCAGAGTTAGAGGTATGCTGAGGGTCTGTGCCACTTCTTTTTAACATCCTTGGTGACACATTGTCCGATCCAATAGCTCTAGTTTCGTTTATAGATGCTTCTTGTTTCCTAACTTGATTTGCTGTTATTGCAATATTCAACACACTCATCTAGGGTTACTTCTTTTCTAGTGTTGGAAGCTGTTCAGGCTCGGTTATGAACACTCCAAGGAAATTGGAATCGAGTTCCACACAAATTTCCTTATAATTTCCTGAATATATTCTCCTCGTTGTCATTATCTATTGTCGCTTCCTTGTTCACTGTTATGTTTTCTTCTGAAATGACTATGAAGTAGTTTTGTTTGTTTGTTTTATAAGCACTGTGTGTGTGCGTGTGTACTCACCGAATTGTGCTTGCGGGGGTTGAGCTCTGGCTCTTTGGTCCCGCCTCTCAACCATCAATCAACAGGTGTACAGGTTCCTGAGCCTATTGGGCTCTATCATATCTACGCTTGAAACTGTGTATGGAGTCAGCCTCCACCACATCACTGCCTAATCATCACTCTCTATACCTGGCATTTTTGACGGTGGCTCTACTAACTCTGCTGGTATGGAGTTCTTAACATAAATCGACGACCCTCTTATGTTACTTGCGGCGAAGAGGTGAAACCCCTTATAGCCATTTAATGTCAATAAGCCTTCATTCCTATCCTCTGTCTCCTGGAGAGTTACAACATCAATACAATATCATGTCCCATCACAGCCGGGCCTAGGAGGCAACCTTTGCACTCCAATGGAAAAAATTCACGACACATAGACCGTGCGCCAGAAAAAGGAAAACTCACCGTCTGTGTGTCTACTTCCAATACTAGTGGAGTAGACACGTGTGTGTGTGTGTGTGTGTGTGTGTGTGTGTGTGTGTGTGTGTGTGTGTGTGTGTGTGTGTGTGTGTGTGTGTGTGTTCTCACCTAGTGATGTGTTGTGATTTGTGATCAATTGTATGATCACCAAGTGATCAATAGAATGATCACCTAGTAATTATTCATGTGTGTAAATGAATGTGTGTATAAATGAGTATGTGTGTGAATGAACAGGTGTGTAAATGTGTATATATATGTATGTGTGCGTATGTATATGTGTATCAGCGTATTTGCATATCATTATATAGATTTACCTACAAGCAAAGTCATATATCTGCATGTCAGTGAACAAGAATTTTTCGATGTTCCCTAAAATCAGAAAAAAAACCAGCATTACTTTTTCGATCTAGTTAATTACCATGTAATTATTCCGAAAATCTCTAGGTCAGCCTCCTCACATCCACCTGTTTGACGGCCCGTTGCAAACCCAATTTTTAATAACCTCTGACCTCGATGGTGAAGAGAAGTTGAACCTTAACAAACACACAAGCCAATCAGAACTCTGTAGCAATATTATTATGAAGTGAAAATAACCGTGTTTGCTGGTAATTGCGTTCTTGCGGGGAACAGAACGCAAGAGAGCGTTCAATACGCCAAAGCATGGATATATGTTTGTGCGAGGGAGGTGTAGGATTGCGAGTAATTACGAATTGTCAATCAGTGAGCGGGCGTGTTACCGGTGTTAAATGTTTTGCGTGTGTGTGTGTGTGTTGTTGCTCTTGTATTTATGGTCGACTGTCACAAGGGGAAATTATTATCGTGTTTGTGACCTTCATTGTGGGCCGGGGTTCGAGCCGAGCCCTTTCGAACGCACGTTAATATGTTTGTGTAAAAAAAAAAAATTTGTTTGTGTCGAGTATATTTATGTATCTTCTTAAGTTCATTCTGTTTATTCGCTTCTTTTTCCTGTTGGTTGAATTTATTCGTCAAATCTGTTTTATTTTGTATTGTATGTCTCTGATTTTGAATTAGATTATCACACAATCAATATTTCTCTTTTTTTTACCCAATTCCACATCTTGTTTGGACGTCATTGGACGTCATCGTACTGTCTAAACACAGCTGTGTACGTCAAACTTTGCCACAGCTGTGTACGTCAAACCTCTTTCACAGCCGTGTACTACACAAACCTTAAAAAAACAAAGTGATAACCAGAAGGGCCCAGATATATACCACATGACTAGAGCCGGAAATGCGAGACCTGAACAACAAGGACAAGAGAAAGTAACCTGTGATCACAAATTGAGGAGATATGATACGGACTTCGAAGATATTCTAAGGTAAACAAAACTCGAACAAGAACAGTTATCCAATTTAACGGATACAGAGCAATAGGAGCTACAAGTCGGAGATTGGAGACTCAGATGAGCCACAGAGATCTAGTAAAGTTCCTTCGCAATGAGCCACGAGATATAGAATGTTAAATTGACTGAAAAGCACAGATAATCCTCCAGCTGCCGGAGGCGTGAAGAGGCGGGGCCCAAGAGCTAACATACTAATATGTAAACTCGCACATGCTCTTACCTAAGTGTGTCACATTGACTAAGTAGTGTCCACCCAAAGATGGTTTCCCACTCACACCGCGCAATGAATACTTAACGAGTTTACTGCTGCAAAATGTTTGTCTCTTCGAAGTAAACTGAGTGTACGATGGTTGGTGTTTGGCGTTGGTTGAAGAAGCTTAGTGATAGTTGGCGTGGGTTGAAGAAGCTTGGAGATAGTTAGCGTGGGTTGAAGAAGCTTGGCGATAGTTAGCGTCAGTTGATGCAGCTTAGTGATAGTTAGCGTAGGTGAAGCAGCTTAGTAATTGTTGGCGTGGGTTGAATCACTCGGTATGGGGAATGTGCGGATGAATGCTGCTGTAAAAATGCGAGAATAAAGCATAAATTTAACGACAAAGCTGCTGCTTGAGTACAGTTGGCAGCATTGTGTGTGTGTGTCGACACCCGATGATATTCAACAGCTCATAGTCGAGTTTCTCTAGCGTGCTCTTTGTGTGAGTGAGGGTACATGTGGTGAGTATATGTAGTAGGTATATGTAGGGGGTACATATATTAAGTGCGGGGGGGGGGGGAGTGAGGGGCGGGTCTGGCTTTTGGGAAGCTGTGAGAGGGATTGAGAGGGTTGTTGAAGGATAAGTGACCAACATAGAGAGTTTAAATATCAAAAGTAGGGTAGGAGATGATCAAAAGTAGGTCAAGATGAGACCACACAAAGAGGTTCAAAAACTCCCTTTATTCTGAGTAAAACTGATAATCATAAACAAAAAAATCAGCCCATCCTCCTGAAATTATAGTACTTTTTTGTAACTATTTGATCGAAAGTATAAATGGGTAGTAATAGAACCCCAGTTACCCACTTTTGAATACTTTTTGTATATAATCAGGAATAGCTAAAACTAAAAACCAAACTTAAATATCCCTAGGCCCTAGTATAGCACATATATGTACTATATTAGGACTCAGATAACGTGTATTAGGCCTATGAAGATTAGGTATGGTTTTATTATCAACAAAAATTCAATATTTTCCGGTTTGTCCAAAATCAGTAACACAAAAGCCTACTTTCTGGTGGTCCATCACGACATATTTGTACTCTCGATCACATGGCAATTATAAGTACTTTCATTCTAGGATAATGGGCTGAAAAAACATTGTAAATATATATAGGAATGAATTTGGGTGATGTGATAGGACCTGCTTTGTATGGGGCCAATAGGGCTTTTGCAATTTACTTTATTTAGTTCGTTTGATGTGTTGGAGGTCATAACATGGTGGATGTTATGTTGACCAGACCACACACTAGAAGGTGAAGGGACGACGACGTTTCGGTCCGTCCTGGACCATTCTCAAGTCGATTGAGAATGGTCCAGGACGGACCGAAACGTCGTCGTCCTTTCACCTTCTAGTGTGTGGTCTGGTCAACATACTTTAGCCACGGTATTGTGATTCATCACCTGCACATGGTGGATGTTATGTTATGAGAGACAGATCATAACAGGGGACTGTTATGATCTGTCTCTCTGAGAGAGAACACTCAGAATCAGTTCTCTAGAGAACACGTGTTTTTAAACCTTCAAGACGTTTCGATCATCATATAAATATCATGCCATTGCCAGGACCGAAATTCATTTCTGTGAAAAGCAAAAAATAGTTATTAACTAATAACTGAAAGGAATCTATGCAAAGTTTCTGTATTCATGAGCTGTGTTCCTGGCCTCCGCCTCTGGGGCAAGCAAGACAAGAGTGTTCTTGGGTACTGAGCATTGATTAAGTCGCTTAGAGCCTCATAGATAATTACTAAGACCGACCAAGCCAAGCCTGACTCAGGAATGGTGGAGACTCCTTTCCGACCAAAAAAAAAAACACTCGCTTTCAATTAAGTGTGGCTTAACTCAAATTAAAAAGACTTTGCTTAGCTTAGTACTTTTTTAAGGAATCCAGCACCACTACATTTACAAACCTATTTCACCCAAAGCTTGATTAGAGTAGCTTAAGACCTTGAAATTGGTTTCTTAACTTGCCATCAGCTAGGGAGCCTAGCCAGAGGGAAACTTGTGATTACAGACCCCCCCCCCCGGGGCGCTACACACCATCAGCCCAATGCTACTCAATTCACTATTGAAACAGCAAGAAAACAAAGCCGTTGCTTTTACTTGTCTTAACAACTGTATTTCAGCAGCGAGGACACTCAGAGTACATTTTCCTCTATTGCACTCTGGCAGGGGGAACAATTTTCCTCTCTTGCACTCTGGCAGGGGAACAATTTTCCTCTCTTGCACTCTGGCAGGGGGAACAATTTTCCTCTCTTGCACTCTGGCAGGGGGAACAATTTCCTCTCTTGCACTCTGGCAGGGGGAACAATTTTCCTCTCTTGCACTCTGGCAGGGGGAACAATTTTCCTCTCTTGCACTCTGGCAGGGGGAACAATTTTCCTCTCTTGCACTCTGGCAGGGGGAACAAGCTTCCTCTCTTACACTCTGGCAGGGGAACAATCTTCCTCTCTTGCACTCTGGCAGGGGAACAATCTTCCTCTCTTGCACTCTTGTAGGGGAACAATCTTCCTCTCTTGCACTCTGGCAGGGGAATAATCTTCCTCTCTTGCACTCTGGCAGGGGAACACAGTGTTCACTCAACACCTTAATAATTTGTTCAAGTATCGTGACGAATTTGTCACCTATTAAATCTGACCAGAACAGATTGTCTAATATTTTGTCATATTATTATCCGCTTGACCATCACGACCGGACAAAAGGAAGTGATAGCCGAAGCTATTTGAACCACCTCCCCGCCGGCACTCGGATGGTAATCTTGGGCATAGCNGAACCTTTTTCAAGAGGCTGCATAGTTTTGCTGCCGCATGGGAGCGAGCAGCTTTGGGGATGTGCTGCAAGGTTCCAACCAATGTCGCTTTGACAGCTTCTAGTAGGTTCTCAGTCGAAATAAAGCTGTTGGAGGTGTTTTCCCTGACTGGCGTGAGACCTTGATTAATACTCCCTATGGGAAAGTGCCACATACCCGGACAATCGGTTCCATTGTGGGCATATTTGCGCACATCCCTGTTGGTCTTGAGACGCCACACCTTGTCACACACTTGGCATGTGCCATACCTGACACTGGTTGATGGCTTCTCTTGGCTAAGAGAAGCCTGGCTGTCTGTCGTGACTTGCGCCATCCTCGAGCGCTGGGTGGACGCCAGGTGGGCGCTGGGCGGGCGCTGGGGGAGTGGTGGGTGGGCGCCGGGTGAGCGCTGGGCGGGCGGGGTTGGATGGGGGCTGGGCGGGCGCTGAGCGGACGTTGCGTAGGGGGGGGGAGGTACACAAGGGGGTGGCGGTCGCAGTTGGGTGGGGCAGAGGAGGGGGAGACCGGTATCTCGACTCGTGGGTTGGGTGACGGTACACACTTGAGGGTATTGTGGGGGTATATATATATATATACACTTGAGGGTATATATATATATATATATATATATATATATATATATATATATATATATATATATATATATATATATATATATATATATATATATATATATATATATATATATATATATATATATATATATATATATAATATTGGTGTATACTGGCAGCAGGTTTTCTTTTAAACATGTCTCACTGAATATGACCGCATATTCTGTATTTACTATCTTCTGATTTAGGGCTTCTATCCCTCTAACTATTTTCTTAGCATCAGGGCTTAGCTGAAATAGGAGTTCTCCAAAACTCATTTTCGTAATTTCTGGGTGAAGAAAAAGATGTGGATTACTATAGAATGTAATTTAAAAAAAAAAAAAAATTTGCTAATTTTTACATGGGAACAATCGAAGACAGGGTCTTCAGTAGCAGACAAAAACCAACTTTATATTGCCGTTATGTAGATGACATATTCGTAATAGTAAAAGACTCAGATGAACTAATTGACCTAAAAAGACATCTAGAGAGAGAGTCAGTACTCCGATTTACACATGAAAATAGTGAAAATAACAGTCTGCCATTCTTGGATGTACTAATAACAAAAACAGGAACCTCTTTAAGCACCAACGTATATACCAAGCCCACCAACATAGGATTATGCCTGAACGGTAGAAGTGAGTGCCCCCAAAGATACAAAGCCAGTGTTCTCAATGCTTATATTCGTCGAGCGCTTACCCACTGCTCTGAATGGAGCAACGTGAGTAGAGAGTTTGAAAGAGTAACTCAGGTATTGGTGAACAATGGATATAGCAACGCGGAAATAAACGCTGCTATAAGAAGACACTTGGACCGTTGGTATAATCCAGAACCTAGAACAGAAACCACAATACCTCCAATAAAATTATATTACAAATCAACCATGCACAGTGAACATACAAAAGAGGAAAGAATAATGAAAGAAATAATCCGTAAAGGAGTAAAAAGCACTACTCCTAACCAAAACATAAACCTGACAATATTCTATAAAACCAAGAAGACTTCCGAACTCCTTATCAAAAACAGCCCGAAGCCGACAGAGAACCCTCTACAGCAGTCAAGCGTTGTATACATGTACACTTGCCCCCACGAAGGATGTAACCTTCAATCTAAGTACATAGGTATGACGTCGACCAAGCTGACGAGGCGTTTGACATGCCATCTTCAATCCGGTGCCCCTAGGAATCACATGAGACAAGCCCATGACATCACCCTAACAAGAGAAATGTTGAACAAGAATACATGCATAATAGACAGAACCCAAGATGCAAGAAGATTACAAATTCTTGAAGCAATTCACATAAGAACAGAACAACCTACCATGAACACCCAAATCACGGAACTATTTACTCTTCCCACAATGAGAGTAAGGACAAGACCAGAACATAACGATGCCAACACAGAAGACAATGTTCAACATAACAGGCCAATTACACTGGATTAATCTTTGTATGCAGATGCCAGCTGCCTCGTATGGGCCAATAGGCCTTCTGCGGTTACCTCTATTCTTATGTTCATATGTTTCACCCCATTTATCCCTTATGTATCCCCTATGTTTTCACCTTTATTGTCTTATCACCTGACCCAGTGCGGGTATATAATCAAACCACATTGTAACATTTCCTCACTTGAGAATGAACCATGGAGGTTCGAAACGTTGTGCAAATTGTTTAAATAAGTGTAATACATTCTATAGTAATCCACATCTTTTCTTCACCCAGAAATTACGAAAATGAGTTTTGGAGAACTCCTATTTCAGCTAAGCCCTGATGCTAAGAAAATAGTTAGAGGGATAGAAGCCCTAAATCAGAAGATAGTAAATACAGAATATATATATATATATATATATATATATATATATATATATATATATATATATATATATATATATATATATATATATATATATTGATAAAATGCTGATAAAAAGATTTGATAAAATGCTATGCCCAAGATAACCATCCAAGTGCCGGCGGGGAAGTGGTTCATATAGCTCAGGCTATCACTTCCTTTTGTGCGGTCGTGATGGTCAAGCGGTTTAAGGCGTCCCTGTACATACCAGTTGCGTTGCTCCTGTGAGTATGGATTCGAGTCACTTCTGGGGTGTGAGTTTTCATTCGCATATAGTCCTGGGGACCATTCAGGATTGTTCACATTTGTGTTCCTCACGTGTTGCCCCCAAAAATGAGGTGATTTGATAAAATGCTATGCCCAAGATAACCATCCAAGTGCCGGCGGGGAAGTGGTTCATATAGCTCAGGCTATCACTTCCTTTTGTCCGATGGTGATGGTCAAGCGGTTTAAGGCGTCCTTGTATATACCAGTTGCGTTGCTCCTGGGAGTATGGGTTCGAGTCACTTCTGGGTGTGAGTTTTCATTCGCATATAGCCCTGGGGACCATTCAGGCTTGTTCGCATTTGTGTTCCTCACGTGTTGCCCCCCCAAATGAGGTGATTTGATAAAATGGTATGCCCAAGATAACCATCCAAGTGCCGGCGGGAAGTGGTTCATATAGCTCAGGCTATCACTTACCTTTGTCCGGTCGTGATGGTCAAGCGGTTTAAGGCGTCCCTGTGCATACCAGTTGCGTTGCTCCTGGGAGTATGGGTTCGAGTCACTTCTGGGGTGTGAGTTTTCATTCGCATATAGTCCTGGGGACCATTCAGGCTTGTTCGCGTTTGTGTTCCTCACGTGTTGCCCCAAAAATGAGGTGATTTGATAAAATGCTATGCCCAAGATAACCATCCAAGTGCCGGCGGGGAAGTGGTTCATATAGCTCAGGTTATCACTTCCTTTTGTCCGGTCGTGATGGTCAAGCGGTTTAAGGCGTCCCTGTACATACCAGTTGCGTTGCTCCTGGGAGTATGGGTTCGAGTCACTTCTGGGGTGTGAGTTTTCATTCGCATATAGTCCTGGGGACCATTCAGGCTTGTTCGCATATATATATATATATATATATATATATATATATATATATATATATATATATATATATATATATATATATGTCGTACCTAGTAGCCAGAATGCAGTTCTTGGCCTACTATGCAAAGCGTGATTTTCTAATAAGACATGTTTTCCTGAATTTCAAAAAATGTCTATATATATATATATATATATATATATATATATATATTATATATATATATATATATATATATATATATGATATATATATATATATATATATATATATATATATAATATATATATATATATATATATATATATATATATATATATATATATATATATATATATATATATATATATATATAATATATATATATATATATATATATATATATATATATATATATATATATATATATATATATATATGCAAAATAACCACATGTGAAAATAGAGAATGCTTAACGCATTTTCTGCTAATTTGCCTTCATCAGAGCAAAGTAGAATGAAGATAGGAAACATTGCTGATCAGACCTTTGTATCCGCCAGGGCAGATCACTTGACCAACAAGATTAAATATATGTAACGTAAATGACGGAAAAAACTTGCCTTTTAAAAAAACTGTGTTTTTCATGTGTTTTTCAATTGAGGGAAATCTTCGAAACCTCTTTACCAATTGCATTGAAATTTTGCAACAACGTTGCATTCGAATAGGCGCGTTTTTTATATACATACAATATACGTACCTTACCTGTGAAATGAAAAAACATGCTTTTTTTTTAAACAGCACCATATTTTGGACGTAAGAGCAACACACGCTGTAATCTCCAAAAGTTCTTCACCGATTGCTCTGAAATTTTGACACAACGTTCAATTCGTATACTCACGTGTTTTTGTATACCTACTATATAGATGCAACACCTGTTATAAGTAAAAATATGTTTTTTTTTTAAACAGCGCCATCTGTTTCACATAATAGCAACACACGGTTACTAAATATGTTACGATTCCATTGCAAGGTTTCTGATTGCACTGATAAATGGAATTTTCATAGATTTCGATTTATTTTCATTTTGATTTAATTATTTTGTTTGACATTGCATTGGCATTGAGAAGTGTTGTTTTCATATCATTCATTTCGTAAGTATAAGTACTTACTGCCACACCTGTGACAGATAAAAACATTTTTGTTAAGAAACAGCGCCATCTGTTTTATGTAAGAGCAACAAACGCTATGCTAAATATGATATATTCCATTTCAATGTTTCCGATTGCATTGGCAAATTGAATTTTCATAGATTTCGATATCTTTTCACTTTGATTTAATTATTTTGTGTGACATTGCTTTGGAATCGAGCGGTGTTGTTTGCCATACCGTTCATTTTGTGATATAAGTATAGATGCCACACCGGTGAAAGGTAAAAGCATTTTTGTTTTTAAAAACAGCGCCATCTGTTGCACGTAGGTGCAACACTTGCTATACTATATACGTTACGATTCCATTTCAATGTTTCCAATTTCACTGATAAATTGAGTTTTCATAGATTTCGATTTATTTTTATTTTTATTTAATTATTTTGTATAACATTGCGTTGGAATTGAGCTGGGTTGTTTACCATTTACCATCTGTTCATTAATGTTCCCCCTCGATGACGTTCTCTCTACCTTAGACAAAAGGCGACTGAAGGCCTTCTTCCTCTCCCGCTTCGCACTGACGTTTTCCTCGAACTCATTAGAATCTGTGTTGACTCTAACTCTTTCTCCTTCAACGGTAAATATTACACTCAAACTTTCGGTGTCGCTATGGATTCCACCTCTCTCCCCTGTTCTTGCCATTTTCTACATGGAATACTTCGAAACTGTTCTTCTTCCTTCTATTGATACTCGTCCCTCTCTCAGGCTGCGCTATGTTGATGACATTTTTTGCTTTATGGCTTCATGACCTTAGTCTTTTCCAGTCTTTCCTCTCCTCCTTTAACAATCTGACTCCATCTATCCATTTCAAAGTTGAATGGGAATCTAATTCCCTCCATCCTTTTCTTGAGGTTCACGTTCACAGCTCTGTGTCCGGGTTCTCTTTCTCTGTCTACCGCAAACCCATGCATAGTGACATGTACATTCACTTCTTTTCCTATCACCCTCCTTCTGTTAAGAAAAGTGTCCTCGTCTCTCTCTTCCTCCGCGCTCTACGCATCAGCGACCCTCAGTTCCTTGATTCTGAAATTGCCTTTATCTACAAATCATTCTCTCGTTTTAGTTACTCTTTGCATTTTATCAACTGTACTTATTCTCAAGCTAAACGAATTTTCTTTTATTCTAAACACTAGTAGCACTGTGCTCTGCCTTCCTTTCATATCTGAACTCAAAACTTTTACTAATACCTTTCGTCCTCTTGACATAAAGCTCGCCTTTCGACAAATTAGCACACTTCGTAGCAATCTAGTTCACACTGCTACTCCTGCTTCTAATGCTGCTGGAGTCTACTCTATTTCCTGTTCGTCTTGTCCTCTCCAATACTTTAGTGAAACTGGCCGTTCACTTAATGACAGACTTAAAGAACACAAAATAAGTGTTAAGTCTGCAGACACAAACAATGCTCTCTTCTGTCATATTAGAGATTGTAATCATCCTATTGATTGGTCTTCCTCCAAAATATTATTTCCTGACTCTACTCTACACAGACACCGTCTTGTTGAATCGGCTCTAATACACAATGTACCCAACATGAACTTGAGTCCTGGCTTTGTTGCTGTTGACTCTTCCCTTGCACAGTATATTCTCAAATGATCTAAACTTTCTAACAAACGTGACCTAACATAAGTTTACCCTTCCATTTATCTTTCTTTCCTTTCCTTTTTTTTCTTTCGTTCTCTATTTCTTTTCATTGTTTCCTCTTACGATCCCTTACTTATTCCTATTATTATCCCCTTCTTATTCCTATTACTTTCCCTTCTTACTGGGTGGGTATCACCTATTATAAAAAGGTGATGCCTCGTACGGTCCAATAGGTCTTACGCATTTACCCTTGTTCTTGTGTTATTGTATTCTTGTCTTTGAAAAGTGACAATTTGTTCCAGATCATGTGTCTTGGAGTTTTGTTTCAGGAGGTTCTGTGCCACGTTGTGTTGACACTCACCTACTTAGGTTCTATTTAGAGAGAGGACTCCTCATCAACATGAAAATTGTTGGTAAATACTATTATGCAAATTCTAGTGCTTGATAAATTTAAAATATACCATAACCTCAGAAAAAAATGTTTTATATCCCATAGCAGCCAGAGTCTAGGCAATACTGCGTTTTATTATACCGATTTCATACATATTATTGTTTACTCACTACACATAATTTCTCAATTTACTTTTCTAGTTCTAGTGTTAATCTCCTGGCTTTCCAAAAACCCCAGTAAAATATTTAACATAGAAATATACACTGTCAACATCTATCTTTATGATGCGTCTATTATCATGTATTCGAGTCACAAACGTCTGTGAGTAGTGATATTAGGTACACGTTGTGTTGGTAACGACTGAAAGGCAAGTCCCAGCACGGATC
>WNGS01164437.1:6952184-6963415 GCA_020271785.1 Procambarus virginalis
GGACTCCACGCCGGTGCTGCATATTCTAGTATTGGTCTAACATATGTGTAGATTGCCTTGAAAGAGTACTGACATTATATATGTCAGTACTATATATATACATTATAAGAGTACTGTTTATATATGTGTTCAATGGGTAGAATTATATCCAATCCCAAATTATCATCACTTTCTGATTCCAATAGTTGCCTTTCCCTTATGGTGGAGAAACCTGTTGGTCTCCTTTCTCCCTCTCATACTTTCATTGCTTTTTGCTTTACACTTGTTGGGATTGAATTCCAGCGACCATTTATTTACCCATACATGGTGTTTGTCAAGGTCATTCTGTAAATTCCTGCAAATCACCTCTGTTTTCTCATTCCTTATCAGTTATTCCTGTAACTTTCTGCAATCCTCCTCTGTTTTTACATTCCTCATCAGCTTTTCATTATCTGCATTGACATGTTCAAGATCATTCCTTCGGTTGGATCATTCACATAAATTAGGAACAGGAGAGGTATCAGGACCGAGAATTGTGGGATCCCACTTGTTACATTTCTTTAGCTCGATACCTCGATACCTTTGCTATGACGTTGACACCGCTTTTTATCCTTTCCAAGAACTTTTTTCTTACGCTTTTCGTTTTGTTTGCAGCCTGCTTCTGTCCACTGATCTTTCACGAAGAACAGTGTTAAATGCTTTTGACGATCTAAGAAAATATACTCTACCCAGATATCTTTTTTTTCTTCCTTATTTTAGTAACCCTGTCATAAAACACAATGAAGTTTGCCAGGCAGGGTTTTCCCTTTGCAAAGTTGGGGAAACTTTGACCTTTTTCAAAGTTGAAAAAAAGGCTTGATCATTGGACCAAACTTTTTTCAAAGTTTGACCCAACTTTTGGAAAAATCAAAAGTTGGGTCAATCTTTAGAATATTTCGAAACGTCAAAAAAAAATCAAGATCCATGCTAATCTTTTGTTACAAAGTTGATTTTCCCGATATGCTGCAACATTCTGAGTACTTTCTCCATCACTTTACACAGCATCTGAGTCAGTGGCTCTGTGGCTCCATGGCTCAGTGGTTCTGTGGCTCTGTTAGTAACACAGTGCCTCGTGTCAGCCCTTTTTCCGGAAATCTGGGAGATTTCCTGTCCTGAATGTTATACTGGACATTTTAGATGTATGGTGACAAAGTACTTTTGCTGTGTTTTTCAACAGCCATTACCTTGCGATGATGATTTCGAGGCCCGATGTCCATGCGGCCCGGTCTCCGATCAGGCCTCCTATTAAGTGAGATTAAGACTTGGCACACTCATCTATAGTCACATCTAATTCCTCCAGGTGTTTATTCTATGTATTCTAAGATTGGTCTGACGTACGTGCATTTAAGGCTATGAATCAGTCCACATTCACGTTACTACAGGGAGTAGTTCTCATGTTGGCCAACATAGCATACGGCGTTGATGATATATGTCTGCTAAGGACCCCGGAGGCAAGTTCGGTGCAACATCAACCCAACATATGAGTCCGTAGCAACTTTGAAAAACCAGGAGTGAAGGGCGGAGTAAGATAATCAAGAAGTTGCTTTATCGAAAGGCGGAACACATGTTTTAGATTGTTTTTTTTACAAAGAAACATCTGTATTTACCTGGCTACCAGCATCACTTGTAACTATCTAGTTACAAGGAAGCAATTGTATTTACCTGGTGGGGCTCTAATCCAGTAGTACATGTGGTCAGGTTGTTGAATCATTCATCTATAGCTTCCTGCCTCAGCTTCAGATGTGGCCTTGGTGGCTGAAGTACGGGTGTGTGGCTGTATTACAGGTGTGTGGCTGTATTACAGGTGTGTGACTGTATTACAGGTATGTGGCTGTATTACAGGTGTGTGGCTGTATTACAGGTGTGTGGCTGTATTACAGGTGTGTGGCTGTATTACAGGTGTGCGGCTGTATTACAGGTGTGTGGCTGTATTACAGGTGTGTGGCTGTATCCCTGGAAACACAAACTGAAACTGTCTCCATTTTCCGCTTGTTACAACCTGTAATAAAGTTGTTACATCTTGGCTTAACGTGTTTATGACGTATTAGAACGTTGTTACAATTTGCTATATTGGTTGTTATAACTGGTTAGGAGGTGTTAAAACTTGTTCGAACGTTGTACCAACGTCGTAGTTTCGGTGTGTGTTTGGCGGGAATACAGGTGTGTGGCTGTATTACAGGTGTGACTGTACCACGGCCCAACATCAACATCAACCACCAGTATCACTATTTAATCATAGCACTCTCTACAGGCCTTGCAGCGAGCCTATGAATGCTGTTATATGTTTTTCTCCTCCTGCCAAAATGCCTCTTGCAGGCTTACACACAGAGTCGACCACCTGAGGTTTTACGATGCAAATTTAATGCGGGTGCAAGTTTCCCGAGGTAGTTTCGAACCCGGGATTACTGGGTCACCAGCTCGTCAAGATATCTCTACCCACACAGCCATCACTCAACACTGTACTAGTCGAGTCACATAATGAATACGTTTATAAAATGCAATTAACATCACCAAGTATACCAATAGTGATGTGATTTAGACGGCTGCGGAATATGTCCGAGAAAGCATATTATCCCTTTCATTGCCAAGGGGCAAATATCCCCAATTTGTAAATATAATATCAACGGAACTACCGTTATCGCGTTGGTGAAGGTCCGTTGCGTCCCTAAAGGGGGGGGGGCTAGAGTTGGCAACGTTTAGCTGGCAACGCGGCCATTACTCGCGTATTTCACGACGTTGCACGCTCCACAGGCTAGTATTGTTAAGTTAGCCACCACGCTGCCTGAGTTACTCTATGGAGGCACCGGTCCGTGTATGGCCGGACCTGGCCACCAGGTCCGGCCATACACGGACCACTCACAGCAATTGTGTCTAGGTAATGCTACTGCCTCATACAGGCCAGTGTCCACTTATGGCTACTGCCTCTTACTGGCCAGTGTCCACTTATGGCTACTGCCTCACTCTGGCCAGTGTTCATGGCTACTGCCTCTTACTGGCCAGTGTCCACTTATGGCTACTGCCTCACTCTGGCCAGTGTTCATGGCTACTGCCTCTTACTGGCCAGTGTCCACTTATGGCTACTGCCTCACTCTGGCCAGTGTTCATGGCTACTGCCTCTTACTGGCCAGTGTCCACTTATGGCTACTGCCTCACTCTGGCCAGTGTTCATGGCTACTGCCTCTTACTGGCCAGTGTCCACTTATGGCTACTGCCTCATACTGGCCAGTGTCCACTTATGGCTACTACCTCACTCTGGCCAGTGTCCACTTATGGCTACTGCCTCTTACTGGCCAGTGTCCACTTATGACTACTGCCTCTTACTGGCCAGTGTTCACTTATGGCTACTACCTCACTCTGGCCAGTGTTCATGGCTACTGCCTATGTAACGGCTATTGATTATGTAACTCTGAATAAGTATGCATATTGCTAGGCTCATGTGGTAGTTAAGTAAAAGAGTAAGCAACACAATAACACAGTCTCAGGCCTGGTGAAGAATGCACATACACACACACACACACTCACACACACACACACACACACACACACACACACACACACACACACACACACACACACACACACACACGCACTCGCACACACGTAAACGACCGTACCTGGCAATTGCAACGTAATTGCAGAATATCTAACTCACCATTCACAAAAAGATATATATATATATATATATATATATATATATATATATATATATATATATATATATATATATAAATATATATATATATATATATATATATATATATATATATATATATATGACCGCATATTCTGTATTTACTATCTTCTGATTTAGGGCTTCTATCCCTCTATTTTCCTAGCATCAGGGCCTAGCTGAAAGAGGAGTTCTCCAAAGCTCATTTTCGTTATTGCAAGGTGAAGAAATAAGTGAATTACTATAGAATATATTACACTTATTTATACAATTTGCACAACTTTTCGAACCTCCATGGTTCATTCTCAAGTGAAAAGAAATTTCAAAACTCGTTGATTTATACCCGTACGGGGTCAGGTGATAAGACAAGTACAATAAAGGTAAAAACAAGGGGGATAAATCAGGGGATAAATGGGGGACGAAGCACATACAAAGATTAATCAGGTGTAATTGGCCTGGTAGGTTGAACAGTGTCTTCTGTGTTGGCATCGTTATGTTCTGGTCTTGTCCTTACTCTCATGGTGGGTAGAGTGAATAGTTCCGTGATTTAGGTGTTCATGGAAGGTTGGATTCTACCCGACCAGTGAACAAACGTAAACAGTCACCAACATTTTTTTCTCACATCACCAGACATCTGCATCACCCAATAACTCATCACCACACACCTGCCACCCATCAACTCATCACCACACACCTGCATCACCCAATAACTCATCACCACACACCTGCAACACCCATCAACTCCTCACAAGACACCATCACTCACAGTGGTGTGCCACTATAACATCACACGACTTCAAAGATTAAAAAAGGCTCTTTTTTGTAATTGTCAATTAATGAGCATAAATCCAGTATAGTTGGTAGACTCATGGAAACAATTATTCCAGATCAAATAACACAACATTTACATGATCATCAACTAATTAAAAATTCCCAGCAAGGTTTTTTGGGTAAATTATTCACAGTTTACGTATCAACATAGTTTAAATTATATATATATATATATATATATATATATTATATATATATATATATATATATATATATAATCAAGAAAGTTAACACGTGATGAAAAATGTGACAGTGTCAGACCACGGAGGAAGAATTGAAACAGGAATTTCCTGATGTACGTATTTAATAATACATCTTCAGAAGGGCGAATATATATATATATATATATATATATATATATATATATATATATATATATATATATATATATATATATATATATAAATGGGGGCCTGACGGCTGAGTGGATGGCGCTCGGGATTCTGAGTTTCTTTCACCCTGATGCGCCTGTTACCTAGCAGTAAATAGGTACCTGGGAGTTAGACAGCTGCTACGGGCTGCTTCCTGGGGGATGTGTAACAAAAGGAGGCCTGGTCGAGGACCGGGCCGCGGGGACGCTAAACCCCGAAGATCATCTCGAAGAACCAGTTCAATAAATATCGAAGCCATACAACGGAATCGAACCCGCGCTTCTGAGCTTCACAGGTACGCGCACAACCGACTGAACCATGATGGGCTAAAAAAACATCAGAACCCTAAGTAATTACATAGTACAATTACTGCGCCCGGATGCTCCTGGACGCAGGTTCGAATCCTCGTCACGGCCCTTGTGGATGTGTTAATTACATAGAATTTTAAAGGCATTATCAGCTACCACAATCGATTCATCACGTTCTTGAAATTACATTATTTACGAACTAATTCCGTGTGGAAACTCTGAACAAGTTCCAAGTAGCACGGGCTATGGTGAGCCCGTAACTTACCTGGCACAGGAGCGGGGCAAGTAGCACGGGCTATGGTGAGCCCGTAGTAGACTTACCTGGCCTTATCTGGTTCACGTTATACGCTATACGTCTTATACCAATGGGTCATGAGCTAGGTGCATCCCGATTCAATGCTTGAGCGGATTCCACCCTTCAACACACCGTAATACAATACCACGAGCGCAACACAATACAGCCCCACACACCACAAACACGCCACAATACAATACCACAATACAGCACCACACACCACAAACACGCCACAATACAATACCACAATACAGCACCACACACCACAAACACGCCACAATACAGCACCACACACCACAATCACGCCACAATACAATACCACAATACAATACCACACCCCACAAACACCCCACAAACACACCACAAACACACCACAATACAATACCACACACCACAAACACACCACAATACAATACCACAATACAGCACCACACACCACAAACACACCACAATACAATACCACAATACAGCACCACACACCACAAACACACCGCAATACAGCACCACACACCACAATACAATACCACAATACAGCACCACACACCACAAACACACCACAATACAATACCACAATACAGCACCACACACCACAAACACACCACAATACAGCACCACACACGGCACCAACACCCCACAATACAATACCACTCACCACAATACAACACCACACATCACTACACTCCGTCACACACCACAGATCGACATTGCCCCACACGATCATAAATCCTCAATAGACACTTCCTTGATGCACCAGAATAGGTAATGAGACCTTTTTTTCCCCTCTTTCTTGAATTTCCTCTTCTAATGGACGGCAAATAATAGCCCACAAGCGCCTATTCAAGTCTCCGGTACTGAGAACCAGTAAAGTGGCTCTGATAACAGAAATTGATCTGTGAATTATGAAAGGTGTTGGTATATCGGCGTTGATAGAGGTAAAAGGCTTTTATTTTTTTTAATGTGGACCTATTCAAGATAGAAGCTTTTACCTGTTCAACGTTATTATTGAGTCGTAACATCGGCAGACATTTGAGAAATGTGTTTGGGGAGTATAACTGGTCTGACAGACACCTGGGCGGTCGCTGTGTATGTCCAGGAAAGTTGATATGTTGTTATACCATTCCCAAAGGACGCCATACCCCTAATATGGTTTATGAATATTATCCCGGGCGACCTGGTCGACGACCGGGCCGCTGGGATGCTAAGCCCCGGAAGCACCTGAAGGTAACCAGTACAATCCAGAGACCTGTTGAAACTGGTGTTTATAGGAAGAGAGAGAGACAACGTCTATCTCTTAATTCCTGTGGAAACTCTGGTCAAAGTTTGACCGTCAGTTTCCGTGTTTCCAGAGCAATCTCCATTGTCACCCCTTCGAGTATTTTTATTTTTCAATTTTGACACTTTATAAAAACATTTTGGTGATACTTTCCTCACTGACCTTCCTCACAATGCAACCCACTACAGTCGGCTAACTCCGGGCTACCTATTACTGCTAGGTGGGGGGAAGAGCGACATTAAGTGTAAGGAAACGTGCCCAAAAGCCTCCGTCATGTAGCTCTACTACACTGGTGTTGCTACCCCCTAATATTGCCATTAATATCTTAATTAAACACCTTCAGGAGAGTCGGAATGAGCTGGAACTGAATTAAAAGTTTTCCTTCACAATACTCAAGTTTGTATTGGGAATAATAAATGTAATTATATTAATTATATTAATTATAAAATAAATAATAATAATTCTAAAATTAGTAATAATATTCCTAAAACTAATAATAATAATTATAAAATTAATATTAATAATTCTAAATTAATAATAATAATTTAAACAACAAAAATATCACTGTATTAATAAAAATAATAATAATAATAATAATAATAATAATAATCCACAGAAAGTAATCACACTAACGTGACTGCAACAATGCGTGGGACTACCAAGCGCATAGGTTCGAAGCCGCATCACAGCTCCTACTGATTTTCTCAATAATAATAATGATAGCATACACCGAGAGGTGTACTCACCTTCACGATGTATATATATACACTGAGAGTACACTCTAGTTCTGGACTAAAGTGTACTTACTGGTTAATCAGGAAATTATTGTAGTGGTCTGAATAACCCCTCCAGAGGTTCAGAGGCCTTAATAACCCTCCAGAGGTTCATAGGCCTTAATAACCCCTCCAGAGGTTCATAGGCTTTAATAACTCTCCAGAAATTCATTAGCCTTAATAACCCTTCAGATGTTCAAAGGCCTAAATAACCCTCCAGAGGTTCAAAGGTATTAATAACCCTCCAGAGGTTCAAAGGTATTAATAACCCTCCAGAGGTTCAAAGGCCTTAATAACCCTCCAGAGATTCATAGGCCTTATTAACCCTCCAGAGATTGGCAGGCCTTAATCCCAACACCCAATCAATACCGCAATGCAAAAATATTACCACCACTCCCCTAAATCCTATAATTTAATTACCGTTTGTTNGGTACCAGGTTGTTAAACGATTTGGCGGGTTGTATTCCAGGGAAATATTAAGATTAAGGACCTGCCCGAAACGTTCCGCGTGCTAGTGGCTGTACAAGAATGTAAGAACTCGTGTGTATATATATATATATATATATATATATATATATATATATATATAAATCACGGTTCGGAAAGAGGTCTTTAATATGGGGGTAAATTTGCCACAAGTACTTGCTCAACATTTATCACAACTCATAATGATTGTGTTACATGTAGTTAAATGAATTACCAACTGAATATGCATTGTGTTAAATTAATTAAGGGAATTACCAAAGGGGGAATTCATCTCTTAAATAATGAACACAGAACCCAAATTAAGACAGTACCTGTTTAGTTGATACTTCCTTTAAAAAGATTGATGGTTAGAATATTGCGGGGAACGGTCTTTCCCTTCACTGGAGACGTCCGTCTGTTCTCAACACCACTTCCATTACAAACTCTACATATTAACTTATTTTGGCAAGGAAGGAGACTGAAGAGAAAGCACTAAGCCAGTATGATGACAGTATATAGCACTGGAGAGGAATAGGAGGACAAGGAGCTGGGATAGGAGGACAAGGAGCTGGGATAGTAGGCCAAGGAGCTGAGATGGGAGCCCAAGGAGTTGAGACAGGAGGCCAAAGAGCTGGGATCAAGGAGCTGGGATCAAGGAGCTGGGATACTGGGATTGGAGGCCAAGGAGGTGGGATAAGAGACCAAGGAGCTGGGATAAGAGGTCAAGGAGATGGGACAGGGAAACGGGGGTTAAGAAACGATGCCTAACCATCTGGATCATCGGGGCTCTTATGCCGACCAGTAGGTAGTAAAGCCATCATGTTACCGAGCAATCCAAGTGGTTAAGCCAGCTGAACCGAGCAATGAAAGCCTCGGAAAAAGCTTCAGTAACCAAGCCTTTACATGGGATTTTTTCCTATTAATACTCTTATCTCCAATTCTTAAAAATAACATCTTAATTTTTAGTGCAATGCTTACAAATTTCTCCGATATCTATGCCTTAATTTAGCCGCCTCACTACCATGACTTAACGCACTGCATTCTCGTCCAGCCATTGATCTCAGATTTTCTCCAGATATTTTTGTTCGTCTGAGGAGTGTGTTTTGTCAGGGACGAGTGCCCGTCGCTCCCATCTTGACAACTTGAAGCAGCTGCAAATATATCCTTCGAGGTCACCAAACAAACAGAAAGTCTGCACAAACACGGCTTCCAGGTACACCTCACGGTCTCGGAGGTGGACGGGTAGGTTTTACCGCTAGAAACCACTGTGGCTGCCTCGAGCCTGCTTCGAGACTGTTTCGAGATTGCTTCGAGACTGTTTCGAGATTGCTTCGAGACTATTTTGAGCCTGCTTCGAGTCTGATTTGAGCCTGATTTGAGCTCTAAATGCTAGAGCCCGCTGAAGGAAGTGAGCATACTGAGCCTGTTCCTCAAGCAAGAGGTGAGCATATAGATACCACTAGAACCCACTGAACCTGGCCAGAGCCAGTTCTCTAACCCTGTTCTCCAGCCCTGTTCTCCAGCCCTGTTCTCCAGCTAGCACTTCAAGCTGCTGCCTGCAATAAAATGTCCGTTAATGCAGGGAAAAGTGTAGAGAAATGACACATTGCACACATTGTTGCAGGAGAGCAGTATAGTGCCCAGCAATATAGCGAAATCACACTAGAGAAGAACCAAAATTAAAACAAAAATAAGTAAGAATGCTACATAGCCTCACCCGTGAGCAGGCCCAGACAGGCAAGCAGGCAGACAGGCAGACAGGCAAGCACACGGGCAGTCATCGTGTCCAAGACGAAAAACAGTAGAAACAGATCGTTCACTTGTGTCTTCGCTTCTCCCGGTAGATTAACAAGCCCCCAGACGAATGTATTTGAACACAATTTGCATAACTTAGTGTAGTCAGCTGCAACACACGTTACCACCCACCTCTCCCCCTCTGCTGTGAGAGTCAAGCAATGCTCCTATATATATCCCATGTTTATTTCTCATTATATCTATACATAAAAGATAAATCTGGTTATATTGTAGAACATGGGGCTTATATAGTTGGGCCGCAGGCGGCAGCGACGGCGGGCCCCTCTCCCAATCAGTGGCCAGATCTTAACGACTGGCGTGGTCCACTTGTCACCGGCAGCGCTAATGACGTCGTTAAAATGAAAATAATTGTTCAGTCACCTTGTTAGGCCACTTACCGGCAGGGCCTCATTTAACACGGCCGTTTGGCCCTGCTAATGATTGAAGGGGAAGTTTGAAGGTGATGCAGTTTTGAAATTCTGCCCAGCTCGGTGCAAAAGAGCCAGTTCACTCTGTAATTGGGGAAGCTCACTCCGTAATTGGGAGGCAGCTCACTCTGTAATTGGGGAAGCTCACTCCGTAATTGGGAGGCAGCTCACTTTGTAATTGGGGAAGCCCAGTCCGTAATTGGGACAACTCACTCTATAATTGGGGCAAGTCACTCCGTAATTGGGGCAACTGACTCTGTAATTGGGGAAGCTCACTCCGTAATTGGGACAACTCACTCTGTAATTGGGACAAGTCACTCCGTAATTGGGGCAACTCTTTTTTTTTTAGGTTCCCACCTTTTTTTTTGGGGAGGGGGTTAAGTGGAAGTTTCAGCCAGGTTTTGGAATGAAAATTTGATGTGAATGTGTTTAGATTGATGGTGATTGTGTTATCAGCGCAAATGGCTCGTAAATTAGAGAGCCAACGCCCTGCTTTAGTTGCTGAAGTAATTAAACTTTATTATCATCTATTGCAAATCCTGAAGAGAAATGTAAACAAATAAAGAGATTTAGCAGATATTGACAAAAATATAATACAATCGCCAATGAAACTATCAACCTAGTGTACTATTACCATCGCCTGAGTAATCGCCTGAGTAATCGCCTGAGTAATCGCCTGAGTAATCGGTTAGTCTTAGTACACTATAACCCTTGGCTGAGTATGCTCAAACCAGCTCCTGAGTATACTGTATACTGTAGATGGGCTTTGATCATTGGTAGAAGAACATTGATCATTAAGGGTATGCATTGATCATTTCGAGAAAGGTTTTGATCATTGACTTTTGATAACTGAGGGCATGGCTTTCATTATTTAACGAAGGTTTTTGACCATCGAGGGAAAGAATTTAGTCACTGAAGGAAGGTTTTGGTCGTTTTGGTGGTTGGTGTGTGATAATCTGTAGTAGGGCTATGTGGAGGGGATTTAATCATTAGTGGAAGGGATTT
>WNGS01164437.1:6966911-6985007 GCA_020271785.1 Procambarus virginalis
TCGAGGGATTTGATACTTACTGATGGATTTTTATGAATTTTAGGAGGGATAATACAACATGGCGTCAGTATATTTTTTTCTGTAATATACACTAAGTTGTGCAGCAGAATTGTTCAACACTTAATTGTCTGTGGTAAACACAGGGAGCAATTCCAGTGCCCAATTGTTCAAGTGTTTTGATGTTTACCTCTGTCCTTCATTCATTTTCTTCATTCTTCTCAGTTTCACACCATCCTTACCTGTTTTTCTATCCCTCCGTGCCATAAATTCTATCTTCCTTTTCCTTACCTCAATATCAAAGTAAAATACATTCAGGAATTTTAACACTAAGATACTCACAAAATACAATCATGATATATCAATGAACAAATTCACAAGGGCCGTGATGAGGGTTCGAACCTACGTCCGAATGATCCCAGAGCTCCTTAGTCGATCGGCCACGACATGGTCAAAAGATTGCAACTAGAGCTACTGCCTCCACTCACCTAAGAAATATTATTTATATTTAATACTTATTTATCTGGTCTCTTTATCTCTCCTCTCTCTCTCTGTCCTTTCTTCTCTCACTCCCTCCTTCCCTCACTCCTCTCTCTTTCCTCTATTTCCATTCCCCTCCATTCCCCCATCTCCCTCAGCCCCACCGTCCCGTCAAAATCCATACTCAGACGCACAAGACAGGCGGCCGGCAGGCTAAGATTAATTACGGACGAGCTGGGCAATATCCTACATAGAACGAAAAGCAATACTTGATAGCGGCCGAGTGGGAGGCAGGCGGCCCAGCCCATCGGCAAGTCAAACAATAACCCAATACCTCAACAAACCAATAATCAGTCAGGGGGGGAGGGAGGGACGAGCGCCAGCTTTAAGCTCGTACTAACAAAAGTTCCTCTCCCCCACACACTCACCCCGAGCTCTACACCGTCCACATACATCACTCTCATAACACCTCCAAGAAAGGGGGGGGGGGGTGAAATACTAAGCTACTCTATCCCTTTGAGATGTTTTTTTCTTGTCTCTATAAAATACTTGAACTTGAACACCTGCATGTTACCTTACATCGTCCTCACTCGCTCTCCTCCAGAGGTGCTGCTGGTGACCACTAAACACGAAATAAAATGATGGCTAAGATGCTAGTATCGACTTGAGAATGGTCCAGGAGGACCGAAACGTCGTACGTCTCGTCCCTTCACTTTCTGTGTGTGGTTCGGTAAACATATTTCAGCCACGTTATTGTGACTCCTCGTCTGCATTTGGGTAGTAAATAATTGCATCTTTCTTCAGTCGAGGGGGGGCCTGACAGCTGAGTGGACAGCGCTCGGGTTCGTAGTCCTAAGGTTTCTGGGTTCAATCCCCCGGTGGAGGGGGAAACAAATGGCCAGAGTTTCTTTTCACCCTGATACCCCTGATCACCTTGCTGTAAATAGGTACCTGGGAGTTAGACATGCTGCTACGGGCTGCTTCCTGGGGATGTGTAACACAAAAGGAGGCTGGTTGATGACCGGGCCGCGGGGACGCTAAGCCCCGAAATCACTCAAGATAATCTTCAAGATTCTAGATGTGTCAAAAGCATTTGATACGGTTCCTCGGAAATGTGATGTCAAGATGCCAAGGGGAAGCTGGGACATGAGGAAAACGCTTTTAACTGGTATGGGAGTACCTGATGGACAGAAAACAAACGTACAAATGTTTGCAACAATACTACATTGATTTGGGTTAAAACAACTGAGCTGCGAGGGCAGATTAAGGGAACATCAATCACACAGAGTCTTGGGAAAAGATGAAACAGAGGGAATATGATCACTAATACATTGTTACTGTTGGTAAAGGCAAGTTGCACAAGGGCACCTCTTTAGGATACACAAAAGTAGAACCACAGTATCAAATATTAAATAGCAGTCCTTAAATATATTAAGGAAATAATTGTACACTGTACGGGTGGTCAAGAGGTAGGAGGGACCGAAAAACAAGTGGTGAAAGCCCACCTTCCACTCAAATACTTTAAGGCCCAGAGTCGACAATGAATTAAAATGTCAATTAAGTCGAATTATAACGCAAGAGGTTACAATAGACTTATTAATAGGCGGGGAATCAAGAGCTAGACCTCACGTTTCCGTAGACACTGGTTAGGTAAAGTTTTCTTTAGGTAATCACCCCACAGCTCTACTCACCACCTCCACAACCACACTCCATTACCCTACAACACCACACCCCCCCCCCACTCACACCACTATCTCAACACCACCACACAACCCCACTCCCCCCCCCCCTCACCACATGCCAGAACTCATTAAACCTCATACTGAAAAAGAAAGTAATATCCTACTTCTGGAGAGCGTCACAAATGACACTGGTCTTAAACCCACGCACACACACACGGTTGTACGAGGCGGGACCGAAGATCAAGAGCCTCAACCCCAGCAAGTACAACGAGGTGAGAACACAACACACTGTGCCTATCACACACTGACTTTCCTGTCAATATTCTTACACACACTAAAAAACACATTCATTCTTTGGTTTTCACAAATCTTACAAATAAATAATTCCTCTAAATAAAAATAAATAAAGCAAGCATTGACCCAACAAGAACAAGTTAAAATATAAACAAATAAGAATTTGTGTATTGTGTATTTTTTTTTGGGGGGATATGACAGATGAAGACCGCTTTGCAGTAGTATATATGTACTTGCAGAGCATTGACTATAGCCCTGAGTGTAGGTGGATGCATTTGCGTGTGTATGTGAGCGTGTGTTGTGTGTGTTGTGTGTGTGTGTGTGGTGTGTGTGTGTGTGTGTGTGTGTTGTGTGTGGTGTGTGTGTGTGTGCTTGCACCAGCACACACACACACACACACATAAAAAAAACTCCAAGTTTTACATCAGAATAACCCCCAACATTTACTTCGTGGTATTTGAGAAGTGGACAAAACTTTCAGATCTGAACTAATCCACCTCCCCAAGGGCCAGCTAAGCGGGTCGGGGGCCAGCCGAGGGCCACTCCTAATGGTCCACGTCTCCACCCTTGAAAATAAACCAGAGATCGGATTGTTTCTCAATTCTTTAAATAAAATTCTATTACACAGAATACTGAAAATGTCTGATCCAAACGAGTGGGTGAGCTGGTGTGGGGGAGAGGTAGATGAAGCGGTAGATGAAGAGGTAGATGACAAGGAGAGATGGGGAGCAGAGGTAGGTGAATAGGAGAGTGATTGGGAGCAGAGGTAGATGAATAGAAGAGATTGGGAGCAGAGGTAGATGAAGTGAGTGATTGGGAGCAGAGGTAGAGGAAGAGAAGATAGATATGGAACAAAGGTAGAGGAAAAGAACCAGGTAGATGAAGAGGAGAGAGAGAGATGTGAAGGAGAGGTTGATGTGGAAGTAGATATTGGGGAGTTGTGGAAAGGAAGAATGGCAAATGTGGAGGAAAGGTAGAAGTAGATGATGTATAGAATTGACGAGAGAAAAAAGTGGAGGATTGTTAAAATTGAGGAGAGGTAGATGTGGACAAGAGGTAGACATATAGAAGGAGTAGTAGAAGTAGAAGAGTGACACGTAGAACAGAAATAGACATTGAGGAGTGACAGAAGTAGAGTTGACACAGAAATAGGAAGAAGCAAAGAGATAAAAGCAGACGGAAGAGAGAAAGCAGAGAGAGAGAGAGAGAGAGAGGACAGAGAGAGAGAGAGAGAGAGAGAGAGAGAGAGAGAGAGAGAGAGATAGAGAGAGAGAGAGAGGGAGAGAGAGAGAGAGAGAGAGAGAGAGAGAGAGGCAAGCGGGATGTTAACGAAGAAGGGAAGAGCAGAACAGAACAAGGGGAAAAGGAGGACAGAACAAGGGAGGAACACAATAACGTTCTTGTCTATACCGAGGTTATATCTATTGGACACAACACAAAACTACCCAACAGCTTCTGGAAAATTAAAAGTTTCTCTATGGAGAGAAGTCAAGAGCGAGCAGCTTTGCCACTACTCTGCTCTCTCTCGCCCAGTCAGCAGAGAACAGTGCTGCCACAACTCTGCTTTTTCTCTCTCCTCACATCCACTACATCTATCTTACCACAACTACCTCTAACCGTTATCACTACAACTACACTTGTAATTACTATTCTTATGATATCACATTCATGGTCCCAAGTTCTGAATCAATAGACACAGACGAGGACATTAATGCCCTCTGTATAACTAATTCTTTGTAGTAGGACTTTTTTTATTAACACATTTAGGTACATCTGCATTTGTGCAGCTACCCTAGACTATATGAAAGGGGGTACAGAGTGTGTCAAGAACTAGCTGCTCTAGACTATATGAAAGGGGGTACAGAGTGTGTCAAGAACTAGCTACCCTAGACTATATGAAAGGGGTACAGAGTGTGTCAAGAACTAGCTGCCCTAGACTATATGAAAGGGGGTACAGAGTGTGTCAAGAACTAGCTGCTCTAGACTATATGAAGGGGAGTACAGAGTGTCAAGACTAGCTACCCTAGACTATATGAAAGGGGTACAGAGTGTGTCAAGAACTAGCTGCTCTAGACTATATGAAGGGGAGTACAGAGTGTCAAGAACTAGCTACCCTAGACTATATGAAGGGGAGTACAGAGTGTGTCAAGAACTAGCTACCCTAGACTATATGAAGGGGAGTACAGTGTATCAAGAACTAGCTACCCTAGACTATATGAAGGGGAGTACAGAGTGTGTCAAGAACTAGCTACCCTAGACTATATGAAGGGGAGTACAGTGTGTCAAGAACTAGCTACCCTAGACTATATGAAGGGGAGTACAGAGTGTGTCAAGAACTAGCTGCTCTAGACTATATGAAGGGGAGTACAGTGTGTCAAGAACTAGCTACCCTAGACTATATGAAGGGGGGTACAGAGTGTGTCAAGAACTAGCTACCCTAGACTATATGAAGGGGGTACAGAGTGTGTCAAGAACTAGCTGCTCTAGACTATATGAAGGGGAGTACAGTGTGTCAAGAACTAGCTACCCTAGACTATATGAAGGGGAGTACAGAGTGTCAAGAACTAGCTACCCTAGACTATATGAAGGGGAGTACAGAGTGTGTCAAGAACTAGCTGCCCTAGACTATATGAAGGGGAGTACAGTGTGTCAAGAACTAGCTACCCTAGACTATATGAAGGGGAGTACAGAGTGTGTCAAGAACTAGCTACCCTAGACTATATGAAGGGGAGTACAGTGTGTCAAGAACTAGCTACCCTAGACTATATGAAGGGGAGTACAGAGTGTGTCAAGAACTAGCTACCCTAGACTATATGAAGGGGAGTACAGATTGTGTCAAGAACTAGCTACCCTAGACTATATGAAGGGGAGTACAGAGTGTCTCAAGAACTAGCTGCATGATGCTAAAAATTCCCATCACACAGGATGGTTAGTCATATCATCCTGTATGATAACACGTGATAAGTCAACCTGTCCTCCTAACAGAACGTCACATTTTGACGTATATCCTATGGAAGGCCAAAAATTGTCGTACTAAAAAAATGATAGCAGCGCGCAAATTTGACATAATAACCCGTTTTCTGTTTTGGGTCCTCTGGGAGGTTCGGATAAGGGCACTTTAGTACGACAGTTTCTTGACGTTGAGAAACCTAAGGAGGACGGTGTGGATAAGTAACCTGTACTGGCAAACTCTGGGTCCATTATGAGGATATCCTCAAGAACACTTGAGTTAATAAAGTCGTTATAAAGCTCAATGTAGATCATGCCGTGGGGTCTGAAAGGTCTAATAGAGTGTGTGATGTAATGTGGGAGATCATGCCGCAGTTTCTGCTCACAGAGTTTGCACCTAGAGTGCTCAGGATTGGGAGATCCGTTACCTGCAGCCACCTGCCACAGGTAACCCAACCTGATCCTTGCAACCACTGTGTCGCACAGTCTGATGGACGTTTTGTGCTGCCCATAAACATAGGTTTCATATTTGAACAAATCATAGCTTTTTATACTGGGGCTTTCAGGTCGTTGGGGGTCAGTAATTTCTTTCCTATCAGACCTGAGTGTTTGGAACAACATGGTTTTGACAGCAGAGATGGGGATACCTAGATCTAATTCAACTTCATCTTTGTTACACTCTAATTTGGCTGCAATGTCCGTGACAGTAAGATGGGTTATATTTATGTGTGATGGTATCCATACAAAATGTATTCTAAGGCATTTATTCTGTAAAGTGGGCAGGTTATTTATAATTCGTATTATGAGGCTGGTAATATGGATCTTCCATGAGACGTTTTCAAGTACTTTAAGAGCAGTCTTTGAATCACAAAATATTATTCCTCCTGTGGTGGTTTTTTAATCTTCTGGTAGCTAGTTGTAGTGCCGATAGTTCTGTTTAGGTGGAGGTCAGCCAGTTGTTTAACCTGACACTGATAGTCTGTGTTCAAGTATTGTTTACATAAAACCTACATGCTGCTGCAGTCAGTTCTGTTGACGACTGGACTGAGCCGTCGGTGTAGACGCAGTGCTCGTCAGATCTTAAATTGTTGATGTACGAGGCAATGGTTACAAATATGACAGTTTTGAGAAGAGTAAGAATAAGAGTCTAGTTACCTTACTTGATGACGGGTGTGTATGATAATCGAATGGTGGGGTACAGATAAAGAGGAATATCAGAGACAGGTAGATTGCATATAAAAGGAATGTTCAGTTTGATGAGATTGTAAGCATTGTTGGTCAGCCATTTATCATAAAAGAAGTGAGTTGGTATGTCGGCACCAGTCAATAGAGTGTTAACAGCACTGAATAATTTGTCTCTGAGCAATGCAGGAGATGTAGGGTCTCTCATGACTTTAAGGCAAAAGGTAGTGTTGAATTGTATGATTGTCTCTAGTATGGTTGGAAGCTTCAGTTCTTCTCTTATGTTGATGATTCTTGTACATACATCTTGGGGCACCAAGAAATACGAGTCTTTCAAGTATTCATACAAGGAGTTTTGCAAGTATTCATTTATTTTGGATTTATTAAATCAGTTGCATTCCCTTTATATATTTAAACATATTTTAGATATTATTTAGTAACAAACAAGTGTAATGAAGTAAGGGCGAAGAGGGAGAACGGCCTATTGACATAGCTCGAATGCATGGGGGAGTTGTGTAAAACCCTGGTTTGTGTCTCGGAGAGGCTGCAGGATCCAATAAGTTCAGTAGAACTTCGGTTTCAACTCTTTTGAACATGTCGTAGCTCAGTCCATTATTTAGTAACATTTAAAGACAGCATTGTGTCTCGAAAAAGTTTTAAACGGATGCCAACTGGAAGAACACGAATTTAATCACAGCCTAGTCTAATGTTAACGATACCAGCTTAATATACGAGAAATTCAATTCCTTTCTTTATTATGCACCCCATACCCATCCCGTGGGCAGTGGTGGAAAGGGTTAAAGAGGTTAAAGATTAACACACACACACACACACACACACACACACACACACACACACACACACACACACACACACACACACACACACACACACACACACACACACACACACAACACACACACACACATGTAGATATGTAAGAGCCCAGTAGGCTCAGGAAACTGTACACCAGTTGATTGACAGTTGAGAGGCGGGACCAAAGAGCCAAAGCTCAACCCCCGCAAGCACAATTAGGTGAGTACACACACACACACACACACACACACACACACACACACACACACACACACACACACACACACACACACACAAACACGAACGTGAACGCAACAATAATTCCGTTGCGTGTGAAGAGGGGAATGAGTGTCTACTCACCTCACTAACCTGAGAGCTGCTGGCGTTTCACCGGCACACGAAAACTTTGGCCGGACCAAATTGCGTGGGGAGAGGCGTGAGGGGAGAGGGGAGAAGGGAGAGAGGAGAAGGGAAAGAGGGGAGAGATGGGGGGGGGGGTGTTGGGAGTAGGAGGGATTTATAGAAGGAATTTTAAACGTATGATTAAAACCATTGTTAAAGTTTTCACTAGTCTGTTCCCTCAGCTGATCCACAAAAACAATGCCTTACCGAAGAAAATGGAATATTTCATATTCCTAAGCGGTACAACTGTAGTTTACAACCACGAAAAAAAATCCAATACCTGAACCTTCATTGTTAAGGAGAAAAATATTCCCAGTTTACTGTAATTTAATTTAAACAACAATAGAGATAATAAAACAAGTTTACTTAATAAAATATATATTTGGTTTTAGTCTGACTTATGCTGACCACAAGATGAATTTATTGAAGCTAAAAGCTTCCTGTTCTGTGGTTCACTGTTATTAATCAAGGTGAATACCTGGGTATTCAATCTGGCAAATGTTCAAGAACAACATAGGGGGAAAAAACACATTCAGAAGTATGCCACTAGACTAGTTCCAGAAATGAGAGGTATGAGTTACGAGGAAAGGAAACGGCAGCTAAACCTCATGTCCCTGGAAGACAGAAGAGTAAGGGGAGACATGATAACAACCTACAAAATTCTCTGGGGAATTAATAATAATTAAGAAGAATTTTTCAGTGTCAGAGTAGTTAATAAATAGAATGCATAAGGCAGTGATGTAGTGGAGGCTGACTTCATACACAGTTTCAAGTGTAGATTTGATAAAGCCCAATAGGCTCCAGAATCTGCACACCAGTTGACTGAGAGTTGAAAGGCGGGACCAAAGAGCCAATGCTCAACCCGCGCAAGGCAACTAGATGAGTACACACACACACCTACATACGGTCTTCGCGGCTGAGCGGACAGCGCTCTGAGGTCGTAGTCCAAAGGCCCCCTGTTCGAACCTCGAGCGAGGCAGAAACAAATAGTCATAGTTTCTTTGTCCTGCTCCACCTAGCAGTAAAGAGGAACCTAGGTTTTTGACAGCAGCTACGGGCTGCATCCTGGGGATGAGTGAATGCACCTAGTTGTACTTGCGGAGGTTGAGCTCTGCTCTTACGGCCCGCCTCTCAACTGTCAATCACTCAACTGTTACTACTATTTTTTTCACATACACCCCCCCCCCAGGAAGCAGCCCGTAGCAGCTGTCTAACTCCCAGGTACCTATTTACTGCTAGGTAACAGGGGCGTCATGGTTAACGAAACTCTATCCATTTTGTTTCTGCCATCACCGAAGATCGAACCCGGACCCTAGGATTACGAATTCAGAACGCTGTCCACTCAGCTATCAGGCCCCATGTGTGTGTTCTCACCTAGTTGTACTCACCTAGTTGTGCTTGCAGGGGTTGAGCTCGCGCGTTTTGGACCCGCCTCTCAACTGTCAATCAACTGGTGCACAGGTTCCTGAGCCTACTGGGCTCTATCATATCTACACTTGAAACTGTGTATGGAGTCAGCCTCCACCACATTACTTCCTAATGCATTACATTTGTCAACCAGTGTGTGTGTGTGTGTGTGTGTGTGTGTGTGTGTGTGTGTGTGTGTGTGTGTGCGTGTGCGTGTGTGTGTGTGTGTGTGTGTGTGTGTGTGTGTGTGTGTGTGTACATGCGTTCACAGAGAAATATATTTAGTAGACATGATAAAAAGAAAACAGGCCGGGAGTCATTACATAAGACATGACTAAAAAGGCGAGGGTCCAAGAGCTAACATCTCGATGCTCCAGAGACAAATAGCAAACACAAACATTAAATACACACACACACACAACCAATTAATAAATCACACTGAACATATGAATGGCCCATTCCTCTCTCCCACAAAACGAGAGAGAGGAAGGGAGGGTGTGTGTGTGTGTGGGGGGGGGGGGGTTAATGACAAGGCTCAATTAACATGTCAATCTTGTCTTTCAGGTGATTTAGATCCAGCCATAAATTACTCAATCCCTCAGAATGTGACAAGCTAGCAATGCGGGTCGGCTCGGATGACCGGCGAGTTAGTGAATAGTTGGGGGAATGGGTTGGAAGAGGTAATTAAGATGAGGATAAATGAAATCTGGAATACGGATTAGGATATATAGCAGAGATAAGGAAGTACAGGTTTGTGGCCCAATCACCAATACTTGTTCTATCGCTAACCCAATGCGCATGATTCTAGATCATCTTGTAGGCTCCGATACCACAAAATAGCATACAATTTCAATGTTTTTTTTTTTATAACAATAATTCAATTTATGTGATCGTATCCCTGGCATATAAATATTAAGCATTTAGAGTGGAAATTATAAATACAAAAATAATTACATATTTACACTTTTGACCTCCCAAAATGATTAATGATTGTGGTTATCGCCAGTAGTAGGCATCCATCAGTCTCAGGAGACTCTGGTTGTCGGTCTGGAGTGGCCTCTCCAGGGCGCAAAGGCAGGGGTGGGGTGATACGGGGGGTGGGGAGAAGCTGTCACCCATGCAGCAGGTCTGGTACACACCACATATCTGACCCCTCCCCCTAAAGAGGTTTTAAAACTGGCAATGGAAAGTCACAGGAACTTGTAATAAAGTTGACTCGTCTTTGTATAACGTTTTTATGATGTATTAGAACGTTGTTGCAACTTGTTCGAATGTTGTAGCAACATCGTAGTTTCGTCGTGTGTTTTGGCTTGAGAGAGAGAGGTGACGGAAATCAACCGAGCTGCCAGGGCCAGATTCACGAAGCAGTTACGCAAGTACTTACGAACCTGTACATCTTCCCTTCATCTTTGACGGCTTTGGTTACTTTTATTAAACAGTTTACAAGCATGAAATCTCCCCAATCAACTGTTATTATTGTTATAAACAGCCTCCTGGTGCTTCGGAGTTCATTAACTGTTTAATAATTGAAAACAAAGCCGCCAAAGATTGAGAAAAGATGTACAGGTTCGTCAGTGCTTGCGTAACTGCTTCGTGAATCTGGCTCCTGGATACCATGAACATGTAAACAATACCTGTCGCTCCCTCCTTGGCTTAGTACGGATAAAAGTTATATATATTATAAATCATCATAATCCCATAGACATTGCAGCCCCAAATTGCCTTACAACAAGAAAGAAATTGAATAAGACCAACGTATCCCGCACCTCTGTTAAGACTTCAGTGTTGCAATATAGTCTTAATGGTTCGGTATAGTCAGACTATATTGGACAGTCTTAACAGTCTATAGTCCAATATTGTCAGGTCTAAACTAGGAGCTAAGGAGATGCAACACGGGTCTGCTAGAAGCAAGGGGATTGCAACAACTGTCTGAATGGCATTGAGGATGTTGAGGAAATGTCTGCTAGGCGCTAGATAGACGCAAAAAATATCTGCTAGGCGCTAGATACACGCAGAAAATATCTGCTAGGAGCTAGATAGACGCAAAAAAATATCTGCTAGGCGCTAGATAGACGCAGAAAATATCTGCTAGGAGCTAGATAGACGCAAAAAAATATCTGCTAGGCGTTAGGTAGACGCAAAAAATATCTGCTAGGCGCTAGATACACGCAGAAAATATCTGCTAGGAGCTAGATAGACGCAAAAAATATCTGCTAGGCGTTAGGTAGACGCAAAAAATATCTGCTAGGCGTTAGGTAGACGCAAAAATTTAATTTCGCCTTTTCGCAACTTGGACTTGGTCAAAATGTTATGTTCACTGCGGGAGTCTGCAGCAGATATTCCTCCTTCCCCCACACCCCCCTTCGCCGCACAAGATATTCAACATGCCGTTGGATTCCTTTCCCCGTTTACGAAAACGGCTCCAAACTCCCATGCCGTTGCAGGGGTTGCAACCGTATTTCAGGATTTTACCAATAGTGGCAGTGTACTGCAATTGCCTAGATTTCTATTGTGGAGCCCTTTTTTTGGCCATTTTAATAGCCATCAGGGCCCCAGTTTTTACAACAGATTTCATTGAAATTTTGTTACTTAATTTTAGACCACACTTTAAGCCTGTACTCACCTAGTTGTACTCACCTAGTTGTGTTTGCGGGGGTTGAGACCTGGCTCTTTGGTCCCGCCTCTCAACCGTCAATCAACTGATGTACAGATTCCTGAGCCTACTGGGCTCTGTCATATCTACATTTGAAACTGTGTATGGAGTCAGCCTCCACCACATCACTTCCTAGTGCATTCCATTTACTAACTACTCTGACATTGAAAAAGTTTTTTCTAATGTCTCTGTGGCTCATTTGGGTACTCAGCTTCCACCTGTGTCCCCTTGTGCGTGTGCCACCCGTGTTAAATAATCCATCCTTGTCCACCCTGTCAATTCCCCTGAGAATTTAGTATGTGGTGATCATGTCCCCCTAGCTCTTCTGTCTTCCAGCGACGTGAGGTGCAGTTCACGTAGTCTGTCCACATAACTCATGCCTTCTTAGTTCTGGGACTAACCTAGTGGCATACCTCTGAACTTTTTCCAGCTTTGTCTTGTGCTTGACTAGGTACGGACTCCATGCTGGGGCTGCATACGCCATGATTGGCCTTACATATGTGGTATACAAGGTTATGAAGGATTCCTTACACAGGTTTCTGAAAGCAGTTCTGATGTTAGCCAGCCTCGCATATTATCGCGAGCATATTTGTATGTGTATTATCTTTCACTACACTCTTCATGAAATCTTTTGGATTTACAAGAAAAACTATTTTAAAATTTCTGGTTATTATATATATATATATATATATATATAATATATATATATATATATATATATAATATATATTATATATATATTATTATATATATATATATATTATATATATATATATATATATATATATATATATATGTATATATATATATATATATATATATATATATATATATATATATATATATATATATATATATATTTATATATATACCCCATTTATCCCTATGTATCCCCTATGTTTTCACCTTTATTGTCTTATCACCTGACCCAGTGCGGGTATAATCAAACCACATTGTAACATTTCCTCACTTGAGAATGAACCATGGAGGTTCGAAACGTTGTGCAAATTGTTTAAATAAGTGTATACATTCTATAGTAATCCACATCTTTTCTTAACCCAGAAATTACGAAAATGAGTTTTGGAGAACTCCTATTTCAGCTAAGCCCTGATGCTAAGAAAATAGTTAGAGGGATAGAAGCCCTAAATCAGAAAATAGTAAATACAGAATATGCGGTCATATTCAATGAGACATGTTTAAAAGAAAACCTGCTGCCAGTATACACCAATATATATATATATATATATATATATATATATATATATATATATATATATATATATATATATATATATATATATATATATATATCGTGCTATAGGCACACATCTATCATGCTCAATGGCACACATCTATCATGCTCCATGTGGCACATATCTATCTGGCTTTAATGTACACTTTCTATCACTCGTCACGTTTTTTCTGCCGACTGGATCGATCAGAAACTGAATCCTACCATTCCGAGCCTATATTCTTCAACCTAATACGTCGCAATTTGCACGGAATTGACCCAGTGTTTAAAAATGCGACATGTTTCTATAAATCAATCATAGTATTGACCTTTATCTTCCTCTTTAGGTTGGGTGGGTTTTTAGGGTCGCAGGCTTCTGGTTAGGGGGAAACAGTTGCATTTTTAAGGGAGTGGTAACTGGAGAGAACAGGCTGCTTTCTCTGTGGGGTTGCTGGTGGTGGCTTCCCCTCTCCCGTTTTAAATCTTTGGATGCTGACTAGGTCTCGAAGATTTGTGTTTTGGAAATGAACTCTCATGTGACCAGACCACACACTAGGAGGTGAAGGGACGACGACGTTTCGGTCCGTCCTGGACCATTCTCAAGTCGATCATCAAGTCATTCATCGACTTGATAATGGTCCAGGACGGACCGAAACGTCGTCGTCCCTTCACCATCTAGTGTGTGGTCTGGTCAACATTTTTCAGCCACGTTATTGTGACTCATCGCCTGCAGTGAACTCTCATCTCATTTCTCCGCTTTCTCTTGCCTCTGGAACATGGCCCCTCACCTCTAGACCATGGCCTCTCACCTCTAGACCATGGCCTCTCGCCTCTAGACCATAGCTTCATTCGTCAGGTTTCAGAATCACTCAAATCAAAATAAGGCTTCAAATCCTGGCAGGGACCACCGCCTTCAGAAACCAGCATACTCAAATCTATTTGCAAAAATGCAGAGTTGCTATATAAAAAATAATGAGTTGCTATATAATCTGCATGCATAGGAGCACTTATTAAACCAACTTCTACTTCAAATGCCAGGTGTTGAGTGTTTTAACAGTGAGTGAAGGGGAAAGAGGAGAAGTGGTGATGGTAGAGGAGCTGTGTGTATGAGTGAGAGGAGCGCTATAGTTAGCTTCTTGCTGAGGGGCAAGAAGGCTCATTAGGAAAGTAAGCAGGCCTGGTGTGGCTCATCATTAGCGTCCCGCACCTCCTTAAACCCCGGACTTCCTGCTCAGCCATTGAGGCGCACCCCGAAACCAGCTGGGGTGGAGACACCTAGCGGCTGTCAGCCGGGCACAAATGATTCCCCTAACAAGGCCCGTAGTGAGATCATTACCGGCAACTCAAGTAGTTTCTGATCCTTAATGATTCCCTGTGCGTCATGGCCATCTCTCTCTAACCCCCTCATCCCACACCACACCATCCCTAGCCAGGCTTCATTTTGACGTCCCTTCAGGACACCATCAACTGACATCAACTGCTTCCTTCTATCTCCCTTCCATCGGCCGCCTCTGGCATGCTAGCTACGCCCTGTGCGTCTGACGGGATGATGATTATTTCATCGCTTTTCTCTTCTTTGTTGCCCCGTATGCGCTCCCCGGAGTGGAATTTTTTGTTCCTGCTGCTGGCTCGTGTGTCTGTTGGGATTTCATTGCTGTGTGGCCTCCTGGCTTCCGTGTTGCAGTCTCCTGGCCTCCTGGCTTGCGTGTTGCGGTCTCCTGGCCTGCATATTCATTTAGATGCGTTAGTTAGAGATAGTAACGACTTTCTCACACAATGAGCGTGACCTGTGGCTGGCCATCCTAGCTCACCACACTGGCTAGGTATAGACCACATGCCATTTTTTTTGAGGGGGATAGGGAAGGCGGACAAAGACCAGCTCAACCCCCAAGGACCACTAGGTACTTACAACTACAAGTGAGTACATGGTAGGTTACAGGTAGATAGATCCTTTACACTGGGTGTACCACTAGTGGACAGGTTGAAATCTGATACACCAAATAGCTCCACACTGGACATTAGTAAAGAACTTTCAGTGTCAAGTAGTTGTAACCGCTAGCGGAGAGTTATGATTAGGCAGTAGTGATGTGGTGGAGGCTTTGATCTCCATACCACAGTTTCAGAAATGTAGATATGATATGAGCCCAGTAGGCTCAGGAATCTGTACATCAGTTGATTGAGGTTGAGCAGGCGGGACCAAATGAGCAGGCGTCTCAACCCCTCATATGCACAAACTAGTATGACTACCAACTAGGTGGAAGTACCTTTCTGATAGGTCAAGGCAGTGGAATTATGTACTCCGACATGCACAGAGCTCATTTCTTGGACAATGAACACACTAGGGTCAATATCACCAGGATAAATCTGTCCGTGTGATATTCGAATATCACGGCACATCGAATATCACGGACACGAATATCACCCAGTGTTTTAGCTGATAAACAAAATAGATTTGAGTACCGATTTCTACAGATACCTTCGCATGTTGGGACCTCAAAACATGGTACTGTTGACATGCTTGCAAAGGGACAGGTCCTAGAGTTGATACCCAAAGTATAATTTATACAGTGTGCTGCCATTAGTAGTGACAAAGGGATGTTACAACAAATATTGACTGATCAAAAAGTCTTCACTGACTACACAGCATCACAAAACCATAAAAGCTGCCGGCATTGTAAACATGCGATGTAGATACAGTTGACATGAACAAATCTCACAAGGGCTTGTGACGAGGATTCGAACCTGCTGTCCGGGAGCATCCCAGATGCTTGCCTTAATTGACTAAAGCTAGTGCTGGGCAGCGTCTGGGATCCTCTCGGACGCGGGTTCGATTCCTCGTCACTGCCCTTGTGGTTTTGTTCGTTTGATGCATCAGGCAATTGGAATTTCTGTGTGTAAACCGTTGACATGTTTACAAAAAACAGTCTATCATGGAGTAGAAATTAATGTGAATATTTCACTAGAGAAATAATCTGAGGAGGCATAACGGGAAGGAATGAGATTAGTTTGAGGATGGAAAATTTTTGTTGTGTTACTTACGTTGAATTTCACACTTGATTTTGACTACATTACTCGGTTTTAAATGTGAGGAATGACTGAAAGCTCAAGGGCATATCTCTCACAATAGTTGCTGCATAATGGGTACAGTTGGAACAAGCTGGAAAATCATTCAACTGTTCTACATGTACAGTATTAGCCCTTGCGATTGTTCTATAATACAGCTAATCACAATGGGCATATGCCGCTAACCGAAGCATGGGTTACATGCGGTTGTGTTCCCAACCCGCCTAATTAACCTTAGTAAATAATGCATTTATCATGAAAGCATCTACGAGCGAGTAGAGCTCCATCTGTGTGCCTCGGCCAGCACGATACCTGCCCTATATGAACAGCAACTAACGCTGCGCTGATATACATTGTCTGAAGGCTATGTGTGCCTTTTCCCTCTTTACTCGGATTATGTAATACTTTATAGTATGTCTAGGATCTAATCATCTGCCTACAATACTACTCACTCTCTCGCCCTCCTGTGCCTTTTCTTGTGGCTATACTCCACTAGCCGGGTGGAGTGGAAGTAAATGGAAATTCATGCTTTGCTTTGATGTTGTTCAGCTTGCATAAGGATTTAATAGTTACTTTGTGCTAGAAATACAGTTTATTCGTACGCTATTAGGATCATGTACACACACCAGCACATCACCACAAACACACCATCTTACCAACGAGTGGCCCTGTCGACTTGTTGTAACCCCCAGAGCAAATGCAAGGTATGCGAAAATTTGAGACTATTAGTCTGAATATCAGATCAAGGGAAATAAGTACTTTCATGGTAATACAAAAGAGAAAAGGATGTGAAGTAGCTAACTATCTGAAAGAAGAATTAAAGTGCATTACAAGCAAGGTCTTGCAATGTACTTTATCTTGCAATGCGAGGATCAAATCAGAGATTCATCATAGTAATCCAAATGCGTATCGAAGGCATGATGGTAACACGAAAAATGTGTCTGTCAAAAGGAATCGGAAAGTGAGCCAATGTAGGCAAGAATAACAAAGCTTCAAAAGGTAGAAATAGAAGACACTGCGTCCGTCGTTAGAGATGCTTTAAGCGTGGGGAGGAATACGATTTTGGTAATTATAAAACTCACAGTTCACCTTTCTAAATGAGTATCAAGGTATCTCAACACTACGGTAATTTTCTGTGTAGACAATGATAAATTTAATAATCTAAATAAACACACACCACAGCAATAATTATATCACTTTCCTCAGCAATAAATTAAGCAAAACCACAAAAACTCTCAAATATCCTCAACACACCGCATAATCCACCAACAATCAGCCATTGTACCACCGTATAACGAATCATATATGTACATACCAGTCACCACAATCATCACAATAGCAAGCACCCTAAACTATGCTCGACAATGCCCCGCCTGGGCTGTGTGGGACAAGGTGTCATCCTTGAGTGATTGATGGTGACATAGAGTATGCTCACCAGTATGTGGCAAGGAAAGCTTCTTGTGGTGTCCACACACACACACACACACACACACTCCAGAGGGAGATTGTGACACCAGTATGTGGTGTCACACTCTCTTAGCAGCAGTACAAAATTGTATCCGGACATATGCTGGCCATATGACATACTGTGATAGGTCAGTACGTGGGTGTGGGGGTCTATAGAAAATGGGGGGGTCAGCAGACCGCTCTCCTTGGATGCATAGTACCTTCTAGGTGAGTCCACTTCCACCCTTGAAAAAAAAAACAAAACAAAAAAAAAAAAAAAAACAAAAAAAAAAAATAGTCAGTGGAGGTGTACGAAACATCCAGGATAAGTCTCGCTCTCCATTAGACAACCTAAAATGTAGGAGAGGTTCAAAGAAAGAACAGGACTCTGAGTACATCTAGTGAGTACACACACACACACACACACACACACACAACACCACACACAACACACACACCCGGAATGGTCGAACAAATTGGCTTAGGAGTTTAAC
>WNGS01164437.1:6990557-7007677 GCA_020271785.1 Procambarus virginalis
TGGAGTTCTTTTCATGTCTTTTTCCTTCTATATATCCAATTTTCCAGCTGTTTTTGCCCCTTGCAAGGTGCAGGCTGTGTTGCTGCCTCAGCTGCAGGCTTCCTCAGCCTTGGACCTGACAGAGGCTCACCTCAGCTCCGGGTCTGAGGGAGGTTCTCCTCAGCTCTAGACCTGACAGAGGCTCATCCATTAGGAACGCGCCATCAGCTCCAGTTTAACCCAAGCAAATGTAATGTAATGAAGATAGGGGTAGGAAGCAGGAGACCAGATACAAGGTATCATTTGGGAGATGAAATACTTCAAGAGTCAGAGAGAGAGAAAGACCTGGGGGTTGATATCACGCCAGACCTGTCCCCTGAAGCTCATATCAAGAGGATAACATCAGCAGCATATGCCAGGTTGGCTAACATAAGAACGGCCTTTAGAAACTTGTGTAAGGAATCTTTCAGAACATTATATACCACATATGTCAGACCAATCCTGGAGTATGCGGCTCCAGCATGGAGTCCCTATCTAGTCAAGCATAAGACTAAACTGGAAAAGGTTCAAAGGTTTGCCACCAGACTAGTACCCGAGCTGAGAGGTATGAGCTACGAGGAGCGACTGCAGGAATTAAACCTCACTTCGTTGGAAGACAGAAGAGTTAGGGGGGACATGATCACCACATTCAAGATTCTCAGGGGAATCGACAGGGTTGATAAAGACAGGCTGTTTAACACAAGGGGCACACGCACTAGGGGACACAGGTGGAAGCTGAGTGCCCAAATGAGCCACAGAGATATTAGAAAGAACTTTTTTAGTGTCAGAGTGGTTGACAAATGGAATGCATTAGGAAGCGATGTGGTGGAGGCTGACTCCATACACAGTTTCAAATGTAGATATGATAGAGCCCATTAGGCTCAGGAAACTGTACACCTGTTGATTGACGGTTGAGAGGCGGGACCAAAGAGCCAGAGCTCAACCCCCGCAAGCACAACTAGGTGAGTACAACTAGGTGAGTACACACACACACACACACACACACACACACACACACACACACACACACACACACACACACACACACATAATGAAGCACATAATGAAACTGGAAAAGGTTCAGAGGTTTGCAACGAGACTCGTCCCAGAGCTACGAGGGATGGGGTATGAGGAGCGCCTGGGGGAACTATGCCTTACGACACTAGAAAGAAGAAGGGAGAGGGGGGACATGATAGGAACGTATAAATACTCAGAGGGATTGACAGAGTGGACATAGACGAAATGTTCACACGGAATAGTAACAGAACGAGGGGACATGGATGGAAGTTAGAAACTCAGATGAGTCACAGAGATGTTAGGAAGTTTTCTTTTAGCGTGAGAGTAGTGGGAAAATGGAATGCACTTAAGGAACAGGTTGTGGAAGCCAATACTATTCATAATTTAAAACCAGGTATGATAGGGAAATGGGATAGGAGTCATTGCTGTAAACAACTGATGCTCGAAAGGCGGGATCCAAGAGTCAATGCTCGATCCTGCAGACACATATAGGTGAGTACATATAGGTGAGTACACACACACACACACACACCACACACACTCTCTCTCTACTGGGCTCTATGATAGAGCCCAGTAGCTCAGGAATCTGTACACCAGTTGATTGACAGTTGAGAGGCGGGACCAAAGAGCCAAAGCTCAACCCCCGCAAGCACAATTAGGTGAGTGAGTACACACACACACACACACACACACACACACACACACATACACACACATACAGTGTGGTAGTGCCTGGTAGCTGAGCGGACAGCGCGCAGGATTCATAATTCTGTGGGCCGGGTTCGATTCCCGGACCAGGCAGAAACAAATGGGCAAAGTTTCGTTCATCCTGATGCTCCTGTTACCTAGCAGTAAATAGGTACTTGGGAGTTAGACAGCTATTACGGAGCTGCTTCCTGGGTGTGTATGTGAGTGGGAAAAAATTAGTTATTAGTTAGTTACAGTTGATTGACAGTTAAGAGGCGGGCCGAAAGAGCAGAGCTCAACCCCTGCAAGAACAAGTAGGTGAATACAACTAGGTAATAGAACTAGGTGAATGCAACTAGGTGAATACACGCACGCGCGCGAGACAAGGACAATGTATTCTTTAATGTAGCATTATAATAATTAATGTTTAAACAGTTTAAAGTGCATTGTATATGGTATGATTATACATATAAAAATCGTAAACAAACTGGGTGGCGGAAATATATTTTTTGGGGGGAAAATCCCAGTTTCAGTTGCTACGTTAATTTACACATTTTGAGACTTTCTGTTGACATTTAGAAAAGACGCGATGTAAACAGCTTCTCATATCAACATGCTGTGCCTTCTTTGTTATATATGGCCTGCAGGTGATGCTAATTTTCTTAATGATGACTTACTTATTTACTCCTCATTCTTATTATTTAGGAGGACAAGTCGGGGACCGGGCCGTGGGGACGTTGAGCACCGAAATCAACGCAAGCTAACCGCAAGGTAAGGTAATAAGGCTTTTGCGTTTGTAGACGGAAGGGCAACTCATAACTGGAGGCATAGAGAGCAACAGCAACTCTGTTGGGCAAAAGCAACAGGAGACATAGAAGCGCAACAGCAACAGGAGGCATAGAAGGGCAGCAGCAACAGGAGACATAGAAGCGCAGGAGCAACAGGAGGCATAGAAGGGCAGCAGCAACAGGAGACATAGAAGCGCAGCAGCAACAGGAGACATAGAAACGCAGCAGTAATAGGAGACATAGAAACGCAGCAGCAACAGGAAATATAGAAGGGCAGCAGCAACAGGAGGCATAGAAGCAGATCTATTGTCATGAGGGCGTCCCTACAGCAGGCTCTAGAGAGTTTTCAGACAATCTAGGCCTCCGCAGAGCGGGCTAGGGCGCCTTCAGCCAGGGTTTGGTGTCTCCAGCATTCCAGTGGTGGGCGGGGAGGGTGGTGATGTCGCCAAAAGAGTACTCTAGTATAGCCCTTTCGTTAGGATACTTGGAGTAGCTACCTCTGCTCTTGTCTTTGTGGGGAGGATAGGTGTGTACTCACCTGTTTGTATTCATCTATTTGTGCCTGCTGGATCGAGCATTGACTCTTGGATACTGCCTTTCTAGCCATCGGTTGTTTACAGCATTGACTCCTGTCCCATTTCCCTATTATATCTAGTTTTAAAATTATGAATAGAGTTTGCTTCCACAACCTGCTTCTTAAGTGGTTGTGGAACTCTACCCTCATTTTTACACTACTCTAAAGCTAAATGAAAACTTCGTAACATCTCTGTGACTCATATGAGTTTCCAGCTTCCACCCGTGTTCCCTCGTTCAGTTAATATTACGTGTGAACATTTCATCTAGTTCCACTTTGTCAATTCCCTGAGAATTTTATACGTTCGTAACATATCTCCCTCTCTTCCTTCTTTGTGTGTGTGTGTGTGTGTGTGTGTGTGTGTGTGTGTGTGTGTGTGTGTGTGTGTGTGTGTGTGTGTGTGTGTGTGTGTGTGTGTGTGTGTGTGTGCGAGCGCACGCGCATGCAGTTAAGTACTAAATTTCAGCACCCATTAGTGTTGTCAGAGAGGAGCTCATAACCGGACATGTTGCAACTAACGCACAATCGCGGGTCAAAATTATAAGCCGTTAAGTATCGCGAATCCGCGTCCGGATTCAGGGAATCCGGATTGTCACCTGACTCTGGCTTGGGCCACGCTCTTAAGAAGGCGTGAAAGAGGACACTGCGAAGCACAGTGCTTAAAATCAGTTATCTCTTCTACTAGCTAATTAGCGATAGTGTTTACCATGGTGTTCTTACATCAGATCCTCAGACCAGATATGTGCTTACGACCCCGCGAGTCGTAACTGTTGTGGAATTAGGTCCAAATTTATTAAATTTGGAGCATGGTGTGACAGCTTGATTTAACAGCCGGTCGGAGGGCCAACACATGGCTCATGCATAATGAAAATACGGTACTCAGCCTCATTGCTGGCATCATAGCTTCCCATTTAACCTGATTACTGTGACGTCAATCAGGACACTCCGGCAGTATGTGACGAGACACGGCCGCCCCACCAACCGGTGATCTGATAACTGACACCTGAATGTTTCTCGCTCACATATGGTCGGTAATCTCGGACGAAGACTCCAGTAAGAGGCTCTATCGTCTTATCTAACATCGCCATGAAATGGGTAGCTGATGTTTGTGTCAGATGTCTGTGATGTAGAGTTTTTTGTCGGTTGATTGTGCTGTAGAGTTGGGCTTTTGTTAGCATAGTAGAGTATGTTGTTTGTCTTACCCCTTTGTTGTGAACATTCCAACATACCAACTTGACTACTCACAATGCAATCATTCTAAACATCTTAGTCATACCATAATCATGTCCAGTTAGCCACCATAGTCATATCCTGACAGCTATCATACATACAGTCTAGTGGGAACTCTTGAACATACTAGCCCTTATCGACGCACTTTGTAAAGCCTATAAATTGTAAAATATCATGCCAATCATCTTATTCTAATTACGGAATGTCCAGCTTCTTGGTGAGCAAGACATCATAGGTCCATATATCACGAGCTTTCTATCACGCCTACACCTTTCTTAAGAACATTTTATCATGCCAACACCTTTATTGTAAACATTCTATCATGCCTACACGTATTTTTTACAAACATTTAAACATGTCAGTCATCATTCCCTTACCTGACAGCCATCCGGCCTCATTGTAACACAAACATTCATCAACACAGCAGTATACAATTAAACCTAAATACAACAGCATACAATTAACCCTCAATACAACAGCATACAGCCATACACCCAACATTAAGAGAGACCCTTATAGCTTTTTAAGCGAGATAAATGTTTGTGTTGTGGCTTAAAATAAGCCACAACACCCTAATTAAGCGAGGTGTTGTGGCTTATTAAGCCAGGAGTTTGTGGCATATAAGGAAGGCATTGAGGGGCAGTCAGTCGCACCAAGCCTGTGGTGTCTAGGATAGTTGGGATGAAAGGAGGGGAGACATGCTTGTTAGCGAGATCTAGATGCCAGTACACACCTGCTAGCGAGATGTAGGTGCCAGTACACGCCCACAGGGGCTGGGCGTGCACCACAGTCGCACGCCCTAGAACTAGATTGTCCAAAAATTAGCGAAGCCTGGACAAATGGTGCTGTGACGAGATCGTTAGAGATGTGATGTCAATACAGGTCAAATTCAGTTGCTGCCATAGTACGATGTTGTTGTTGTTGTTGTTTTAGATTCAGCTACTGAGAGTAGCAAGAAGTTGCAAGTAGCACGGGCTATGGTGAGCCCGTAGTGGACTTACCTGGCACAGGAGCGGGGCTGTAACAAGTAGCACGGGCTATGGTGAGCCCGCAGTAGACTTACCTGGCACAGGAGCGGGGCTGTAACAAGTAGCACGGGCTATGGTGAGCCCGTAGTGGACTTACCTGGCACAGGAGCGAGGTTGTATAACTGATTCCGTGTACATTTTTCACCTTAAGAGGAGCAAAAGTGATTGATCTGGCGCATCTGGAACTCATATTTGAACATAACTGGTGATGGGTCTATATCGGAAGGTATGAAGAGGCCATATTGCCTGTGTAACTTTATATAAAAACGACCGTCGTTAGATCTGAGAATAGCTCTTTCTTCTCCCCCAAATGGCGTGCTGACCGGTCAACTCTAAAGAAGCAAGTCAACTGAAAAGGGGATTTTATGGATCCAATTATAAAAGGAGACATCTTTTATAAATAACATTATCATCATTAGTGGCAACTTCAAAGCTCAGAGAGCATTGCATGTTCAATATCAGTTTTGTGTCGCCATTAGGCTCTGAAGGCGGACTATGTCAATTATGTGTCTTCAGGACTGGTCGCCAGAATAGTGTGAGACCGACCAAGGGTCCCTCCCTGGCTTTTGTTGACATCCTTATACATCCTTACCAGGGAACTTAGGCGGCCAGTAATTGGGTATATTGCTGGCCAGTGGCGAGCGTTCATTTTTACACTGAACGCGGGATGCGCTTGCGCGCTTACATTCCTTATACGATTCCTATAACTGATGCTGGCTGTAACTGATGGCTCCTATAATTGATTCTGTTCGATTGTTTATATGGCTCCTATAATTGATTCTGTTCGATTGTCTATATGGCTCCTATAATTGATTCTGTTCGATTGTCTATATGGCTCCTATAATTGATTCTGTTCGATTGTCTATATGGCTCCTATAATTGATTTTGTTCGATTGTTATATAGCTCCTATAACTGATGCTGTTCTACCGGCCGAAACGCTTTGCGTAATAGTGGCTCCATTGGTATCTTGAGGTTATCTTGAGATGATTTCGGGGCTTAGCGTCCCCGCGGCCCGGTCCTCGACCAGGCCTCCTTTTTGTTACACATCCCCCCAGGAAGCAGCCCGTAGCAGCTGTCTAACTCCCAGGTACCTATTTACTGCTAGGTGAACAAAGGCATCAGGGTGAAAGAAATTCTGCTCATTTGTCTCCGCCTCCACCGGGGATCGAACCCGGTCACCGGTCTCCAGCAGCTTGGTTTCGTCGCCTTGGTGTCGAGTTGGGGCAGGCTGCGCAAGCTCAGTTTCCCTTCACTAAAACGCTTTGATTTTTACAAACTTCATCGTCTCCACGCACGTCCGCTCACACGCACTCTCCCCACACACACACACACGCACGCTCCCACACACTCACACGCACTCTCCCACACACACGCCCAAGACACACACAGGAAGCACCTGTCGTTGTGTCCCTGTGTGTAGACGGGAACGTTAACATTGGAAGGGAAGGGAATTGTCGGGAAAGCGCCAAGCCATGACGACTATATAGCACTGGGAAGGGATCAGGATAAGGATTTGGGATGGGACGAGGGAAGGAATGGTGTCCAACCACTTGGACGGTCGGGGATTGAACGCCGACCCTGCATGAAGCGAGACCGTCGCTCTACCGTCCAGCCTAAGTGGTTGCGTGAATATTGGTGCTTGTGCACGTGAAGATAGAAGATTGTGTGGGCGTGCGATTAGTCGTGTGGGCGTGCGGGCGTGCATCCTGCCTCCTGACGCTGGAATGTGCCTAGTCGTGTTCATCGAAGCTTTCCTACTTTTTATTTGCTTATTAATTAACTTCTGAGTAATTGCATCTCACTTCCACCGGTTACTGCTCCGTTTTCTCTCTGCGTGACTCTTCCCTCACACACGTGGAAGAGGGAGAACTCCGCCAGTCTCTCCGTGGGCACTCGCGCGTGTATTATACCTCATTTTCACTCCTGATTCAAGAATATGAGTATAAGGGGGTTGTGAGGTAGTGAGAAGGAAGGGAGAGAGAGGGGGGGGGGTAGAGAAAGCGACGGTATCATTCATTCATGAATCATTTCTCACCTCTCTCTTGAACTTCCGTTACTGTCTCATATTATTCCAACTCCTCTCCTTCCTACCTCTGTCCTCCGTTACTCATTTACTCTAAGTCATCGATTACTCGACCACCTCAGAGAGAGAGAGAGAGACAGAGAGAGAGAGAGAGAGAGAGAGAGAGAGAGAGAGAGAGAGAGAGAGAGAGAGAGAGAGAGAGAGAGAGAGAGAGAGAGAGAGAGAGAGAGAGAGAGAGAGAGAGAGAGAGAGAGAGACAGAGAGAAAGAGAGTTGGATCGAGAGAGCGTGGGTTATAGGGTGTCCAGGATGGAGCATGGCAAAAGAATAGGAAGAACGGGATGTAGGATGCAAGATTGGAAGATCTGTGAGAGGACGTAAGGGGGGAGAGAGGAAGGCAGCAGTCATCGTGGACCTTCACTTGTGAAGCGGGAAATGGAATGCCAGACCTCTATGATTTATGTTTCTCAGTAGGTTATCATAAGTGAAAATTATAACAGACTATTCATCTTAGTCTTGAAGCAACGGAACCGCCAAGACTCTACACGGTACGCAGTCTGCCCGGGGGAAGGGGGGAGGAACCGGACGGTACGGCCTGTCCAGTGGACCTGATAGCCTGACAGCTGAGTGGACAGCGCTTCGGATTCGTAGTCCTGAGGTTCCGGGTTCCATCCCCGGTGGAGACGGAAACAAATGGGCAGAGTTTCTTTCAGCCTGATGCTCTGTTACTTAGCAGTAAATAGGTACCTGGGAGTTAGGCAGCTGCTACGAGCTGCTTCCTGGGGGTGTGTAACAAAAAGGTGGCCTGGTCGAGGACCGGGCCTCGGGGACACTAAGCCCCGAAAACATCTCAAGATAACTATAACCTCAAGATATGACCGTACGGTACGCCCTGTCTAAAGGATAGCATGATAAACAACAGACTCGAATTAGAACATTATAACATGAACAATGAACACCCCCAGAAGACCCTTTGGCCCATACGAGGCTGTTGTTGTTGTTAAAGATTTGCTACCTGGAACAAAGTTCCAAGTAGCACGGGCTATGGTGAGCCCGTAAGCCATACGAGGCGTTCATGTTTACACCCCATCAAAATATAATTCATATATATCTGTCTAACCTGCGATTGAAACAATCCACGGAGCCCACGTCTCCTATGTTACCCGGTAATTGGTTCCATAAATCAACAAACACGGTTCCCAAACCAGTATTTACCCAGGTCTTTCCTAAATATAAACTTATTTAATTTGTATCAACTATATATTGTTAGATTTTATGATGATGTATTTGAGATTGTTGTTGTTGATTTAGATCCAGCTACTCGGAACAAAATGTTCCAAGTAGCACGGGCTATGGTAAGCTCGTAGTGGACTTGTGTGTATTTGAGAGGTAAGGAATATCCCATTGTACTCTTTCATCCAATTTTATACCTTAATCATGCTAGTTCTTGCTTTTCGTCTTTCTAGGGGCTGTAAATAAGTCTTTATCTTACTTCATAAGGAAGGGTTCTTCTGCCTAGTGTTAATGTTGTCATTCTTTTCTGTGTAATTTCCAGGGAATTTATATATCCATTATGCAGTACGGTGACCAAAACTGAACTGCATTATCTAAATGGATACTAACAAGGACAAGATAAAACCGCAGGACAAAATTAGATTTCATATCGCAAAGTTTCTAGAAATAAATCTGTATCACATTTGTCCTATTCTGAATATTCATGCTTTGATTCCTTGGGTCAAGCGCCCTATCCAATCACGACTCCCTGATTTCCAACCCCCAAACTGCATCTGTCAATCGTTTCTGCATATTAATGCCTTTCTAGATGGTATTGCATTGGTTTTAAATCTTCCTCAGAATTCGCTTTCTGCCTCAGGGTACCATTACCGTAAATGTTGAAATGTTACTACCCGATCGCGTGTCTAAATCACTTAACTATATGTTAACGTAAGAACATAAGAATATTAGAATAAAGGTAACTGCAGAGGGCTCACACGAGGCAGCTCCCATTCATAACCACCCAATCCCTCTCACATACACGTCCAACCCACGCTTGGAACAATCAAGGGACCCGACCTCCACCACGCCACGCTGCAACTGGTTCCACAAATCAACAACCCGATCCACAATCAACCCAAGCAACCCGTCTGTTAAGCAACAGACGACGCAAGACAGCGGGTTCTGGGACACTCAACCTTCAATCTCTTATTGCTCTGATCAAATCTACGGCAGCGTTTTGCTTCCGTGAAATAACCCAGCCTTAATCTGTTTTTGAATATCCCGTACGGGCGTCCATGCCTCGAACGAGTTTCTCGCAAGGAGACGCATCAAACACCTTGGCCAAAGTCAAGGAACAGTATGTTGCAGTCAACAGATCCACAAGGGCCGTGACGAGGATTCGAACCTACGTCCGAGATCTTCCCAGACGCTGCACTTATCGACTGAGCTACGGCATGGTCAAAAAGAGTTGAAACCAGAAGTTCTACTGGACTGGGATTTGCCCTTGTGGATTTGTTCATTGATGCATCACGCTATTGTGATTTCTGTGTCTAATGTTGCAATCTTTTCCATCATCAACTGCTCGACATGTAGCGGGAATGAACGAGAGTAAATATGTCAACCATGAGCGGTTATTAGTAAAAGCCATGTTATGAGATAGTTAAGAATCAATGTTTTTCAAAATGAAAGAAAATGGCGTTTGTGTTGGTCGATCCAAGCAATTTTACTATAGTAAACGTTAAGCTTATTAGACCGATAGTTCAACACAAGTGATTTGTTCAGATCTGAAACCTACATCTATGGACAGCACAAAACGTCCACTAGACTGTGCGACACAGTGGTTGCAAGGATCAGGTTGGGTTACCGTTACCTGTGGCAGGTGGCTGCAGGTGACGGATCTCCCAATCCTGAGCACTCCAGTTGCAAACTCTGTGAGCAGGAACTGCGGCACGATCTCCCGCACTACATCGAAACTCAAGTGATCTATTAATCACTTAGCTGCCCGAAACGCTATGCGTGCTAGCGGCTTTACAAGAATGTATAACTTCAAGTCTCTGTACTCTAATAAACCCAATGTACCGTTTTGTATATACAGAAATAAATCAAATAAATAAATTAAAATACAATAGGAAATCACAATAGCGTGATAGAGCTTATTCTTAACTCGTTTGCACAAAACTTTTTTTTCTGAATAGGTATTTTGGTTATTATTTTTGGACCTAATTACTTTATAGTATATGCTACGTCCCCGGCACCAATTAGAAGTTAGGGCACAACCACTATGGTACGGTGATTGGGCATCAGTTCTTCCATCTGTCCTATCGCAAATCCTTATCATCATACCCCTTCCAAGTGCTATATAATCGCAAAGGCAAAGCGCTTTCTCCTGATAATCACCTTATTTTCCGAGTCCTGTGATATAGATGACTATAAGAAAATCTAGGATGCAGGACGGGTATCGAACCAGCGTTCTGGGATCTCCCAGACGCGTGCCTACACATAAGATTTTCCTCGTAGATACGTATATAGATAACTACCGTTACAGAACACTTTACCAGCTACTCACTCTGGCTCATTCAGCAGCACAACATTCGTCCAATTGTCCTGGAGCCAGATTCACGAAGCAGTTACCCAAGCACTTACGAACCTGTACATCTTTTCTCAATCTTTGGCGGCTTTGTTTACAATTATTAAACAGTTAGTGAGCTCCGAAGCACCAGGAGGCTGTTTATAACAATAACAACAGTTGATTGAGAAGTTTTCATGCTTGTAAACTGTTTAATACATGTAACCAAAGCCGTCAAAGAGTGAGGAAAGATGTACACGCTCGTAAGTACTTGCGTAACTGCTTCATGAATCTGGCCCCAGGTCAGCCTCCAAAACTGATAGCCCTTATGGCACCCATTTGTAAAAATGTACAAATGTGTACTGTTGAGCAACATAAATTCATATTTTTTATTACTGAATTAGCCCAAAAGGTATAGCTAGAGAAAATGTGAAATGTAATTAAATACCCTAACCTAGCCGGCCCTAGCATTCTTAAGGACTTTTACAGCACTAGACTTAGGAATATTTTGATTCGGTTCGAAGCTTTACTTTTATCTGACTATAGACTTAATAGCACGAAACGGGGAATTTTTTTTGTTTTGTTCAACAGTTTACATAATTTCTACCAAATAATTACTATAAGTACCATACTTTTAGGAAGATGACCTGTACACTGTGGTAACTACTCTGCCTGTACACTGTGGTAACTACTCTGCCTGTACACTGTGGTAACTACTCTGGCCTCGGCTCTTAAGATGTGCTTCAGAGCGTTAAGGAATAGAGAGTAACTTCTTCAGATGTCGTATCATTAGATGTTTCTCAGTACAGGAGATCAACAATTACAACAATAGGGGTTTGTGACTTAGTGTTCTGAGACCTTCCACCTCAGCTGATGCTTCTACCACCCCTCCCCCCTTGTCTCCCCTTATTGTAGACGTTTTCACCCCCTTGCCTCCCCTTATTTTAGACGTTTTCACCCCCTTGCCTCCCCTTATTGTAGACGTTTTCACCCCTTGCCTTCCCTTATTTTAGACGTTTTCACTCCCTTGCCTCCCCTTATCTCCCCTTATTTTAGACGTTTTTCACCCCCTTGCCTCCCCTTATCTCCCCTTATTTTAGACGTTTTCACCCCCTTGCTCCCTTATCTCCCCTTATTTTAGACGTTTTCACCCCCTTGCCTCCCTTATCTCCCCTTATTTTAGACGTTTTTCACCCCCTGCCTCCCCTTATCTCCCCTTATTTTAGACGTTTTCACCCCCCTGCTAACGAAAGTGTGCAGCAATATTGTCACAGCTTCCACCCCTTGCTGACGAAAGTGTACCAACATTAGAACCTGGAGAAAGAGCGAAAAAAAAGGTTGGGAGCCAGCAATAATACCCCCTCCCCCCTCCCCCTCCCCACATCCGGGAGTGAACAGGAATAAAACTTCATAACGAGCCTCACTGCGTTGAAAGAAGGTCCCCCTTCCCCCCCCCTCTCACCAAAAAAATAAAAGTAGTGATTGGGACACATTTCCATGAAGGGGCAATATGGCGGGCAACAGGTGTAGGCATCATGCTATAGGTCAGCCTTCACGAGTGATTGTCATATTGCAATCAGTTGCCCCCTTTACAACAGGAAACAATCTACAACATGGTCGCCCAGGCAAACAATTCGTTGTTTAATGAAGAATCTGTCATTACGACACACACTGATGTGTTATGTTTAACTGTGATGAGTTTAATTTTCCCGTGAGTTTTTGTCAACTCAGTTATAAGAAAGTGTTGTATTATTAGGAATGGGTTAGAGACTAAGCCATAACGACTATACAGCATGCATACTTTATTTTCATAGGATTCATACCCAATTTATACCCACCTCACCCAAAATATTTGTGTCGTATCACCTCACCCAAAACGCATATAAGCGTGATATTTGTTATGTGTAAACTAGTCTTTGAGAATGTAATAAGCCCTTACGAAACGCTTTTAGGCGTAAGACCAAATGAAAACGTAAAAAATGGAATTTTGGAGAGTTAATTTTTCAATTATCATCGACAATGGAGAAAAACGGAAGAAATATTGAGAAGATTCGTGTTAGAATTATTATCGCACCTTTTCGGTCATATTCAACAACATATGTTTACAAGAAAGACTGCTACCATAATATATTANTCTCTCTCCTTTAGCCTGCTCTATCCTGTGCCAGAATGCTTTTCTCAGCAACCTTCTAAGACGCGCACAGAAGATGATTTCATTCCTTGCACCATTTTTCCTGTCTATTTCGATACTCTCGGCGTGGTTCGCGTGCTAACTAACATTCCATATTTTGTCTGTCCACTACTGACGTACCTAAAAAAAAATAGTGACTGATAGTTGACAGGCGGGCCAAAGAGCCAGAGCTTAACTCCTGCAAGCACAACTAGCTGAGCACACACAAACAACGCCATCCATCTCCCTCGGTTCCTCTTCATCTCCCCCCCCCCTACCCACACAAACCAGGAAACAATGCCCCACCTCACCCCCTTTCTCCCCTCAACCAACAGAGCACCGGAGCCCCAATTAAAGATATTTTAGAGGCAGTTGTGGGGTGTCGGTGCTCGTTACGGCTCTATAGAGCGCCACCTGACCAGCTGGCAGACTGTTTTCCAACAGAGGGTTGTCTTTCACCCACAACCCCACGTTCGTTACTGGCTTGGAGAGTGCTAGACACCCACTGGATTGGGGGAAGCTTGATGCTGGGATTGTTAGAGAGGACGAGGCTCGCCGCCCCCTGGCTATAGTGGACTCTCACACATGCATACATGTATTCATACATACAGGCACACAATACATACACACACACATTCACAAACACACATACACATGAACCAATCCACAAGGGCCGTGACGAGGGATCGAACCTACGTCCGAGAGGATCCCAGACGCTGCCTTAATCCTTAACACATACATATCTACACGTTTAACTCAAATAGACATACGAGGACAGGCTGAATATAACTGCTTTCACAAACGCGAAAGTGTTAGGAGAGAAATTAATGCGATCCCCCCCCCCCGTCTCCAGCCAAAGACTTCCACTTAGTAAGAAGGGAAAGTGAAAAAATGAGAGGGAAAAAGAGGGTTTGATTTTGAATTAGATGGGCTGGAAATTTGAAGAGCGGTGTGTCGTAGGCTGTGGACATTTTAGTGACTGCCTAATTGATCTATAAAATAAGAGAACTATTGAGAACGTTAACTATGAGAACTATTGAACACGTTCTCTATTGAGAACGACTCAAACCAACATGCTGGTATATATATATATATATATATAATATATATATAATATATATATATATATATACATATATATATATATATATATATATATATATATATATATATATATATATATTATATATATATATATAATAACTATGTCTACAGGAAAGACTGCTACCAAAATATACTAATATATTTATATATATATATATATATGTGTGTGTGTGTGTGTGTGTGTGTGTGTGTGTGTGTGTGTGTGTGTTTTAGAGAAAGGGGTGAGTTGTCTACTAATTTTTGTCGTCATTGGCTCCACTTGCAACGATATTCCTGTCATTAGGCGCACTGATTCACGAGGTTCTATATGCATGGTTGACTCTGCGCGTGGAACTGTAGTTTACAAGCCAGGGGGAACCAGTCGGTAGGCTGAGCCTAAGGACCATACTAAGTTTTAAACTGAGCTACATCATATGTAATACTCACCTGAGGTCGACTCGAGAAGAGAGAAATTATATTATTGCTTCATCTATATGTTACATATAAATCCGACCCAATTTAGTGATAATCAATCTAAAACTCCATGAAATAATATGCTACATTATTAAAACATTAACAATGGAAAGTATTACTGAAATTCTGGTCAGTGACTCATACCATCGCTATACGACGGCTCTGTAGAAGAAGGAAGGAAGGAAGAATGTTGCCCAACAACTTGGACGGTCGGGGATTGAACACCGACCTGCAAGAGGCGAGACCGTCACTGTAGAAGATGGTGGAAGATGTGCCGTATACGCCAGTTAGATATTTAAACGAACTTTTCTCATAACAACAATGAAGCGTGCCTGTGGCTGGGCCAATCCGACTCAAACCCAACTTGCTGGTATATACCACATGCCTTGAGAGGCGGGACCAAAGAGCCAAAGCTCAACCCCCCCCAAGTACAACTAGGTGAGTACAACTAGGTGAGTACATGGTAGGTTGACAGGGTAGATAAAGATAAACTGTTTAACACACGGTGGTACGCAAACTAGGGGACACAGGTGGAAACTGAGTACCCAAATGAGCCACAGGGACATTAGAAAGAACTTTTTCAGTGTCAGAGTAGTTAACAGACGGAATGAATTAGGCAGTGATGTGGTGGAGGTTGACTCCATACACAGTTTCAAATGTAGATATGATAGAGCCCAGTAGGCTCAGGAATCTGTACATCAGTTGATTGGTAGTTGAGAGGCGGGACCAAAGAGCAAGAGCTCAACCCCATCAAGCACAACTAGATGACTACAACTAGGTGAGTACATTCTGAATAGGTCAAGGCAGTGGAATTATGTACTCCGACATGCACAGAGCCTTCTTGACAATGAACACACTAGGTAAATCACCAGGAAAATAGTCCGTGATATTCGAATATCACGGACACGAATATCACGGACACGAATATCACCCAGTGTTTTAGCTGATAAACAAAATAGATTTGAGTACCGATTTCTACAGATACCTTCGCATGTTGGGACCTCAAAACATGGTACTGTTGACATGCTTGCAAAGACAGCCTAGAGTTGACCCAAAGTATTAATTTATACAGGTGCTCCATTAGTAGTGACAAAGTGAATGTTAAAACAAATGACTGATAAAAATCTTACTGAACTAACAGCATCACAAAACCTAAAAGCTGCGGCATTAAACATTGCGATGAATACAGTTGACATGAACAAATCCACAAGGGCTGTGACGAGGATTCGAAGCTGCGTCCGAGAGCATCCCAGATGCTGCCTTAATCGACTAAAGCTAGTCTGGGCAGCGTCTGGTATGCTCTCGGACGCAGTTTCGAATCCTCATTACGGCCATTGTGGATTTGTTCATTTGATGCATCAGGCAATTGGAATTTCTGTGTGTAAACCGTTGACATGTTTACAAAAAACAGTCTATCATGAGTAGAAATTAATGTGAATATTTCACTAGAGAAAATAATCTGAGAGGAAACGGGGAATGAGATTAGTTTGAGGATGGAAAATTTTTGTTGTGTTACTTACGTTGAATTTCACACTTGATGTGGACACATTACTCGGTTTAAAATGTGAGGAATGACTGAAAGCTCAAGGGCATATCTCTCACAATAGTTTCTGCATAATGGGTACAGTTGGAACAAGCTGGAAAACATTCAACTTTTCTACATGTACAGTATTAGCCCTTGCGATTGTTCTATAATACAGCTAATCACAATGGGCATATGCCGCTAACCGAAGCATGGGTTCATGCGGTTGTGTTCCCAAACCCGCCTAATTAACTTAGTTAAATAAGCATTTATCATGAAAGCATCTACGAGCACACGTCCATCTGTGCCTCGGCCAGCAAGATTACCTCACTAATGAACAGCAAATACCGCGCTGATGATAACATGTATGAAGGCTATGTGTTCCTTTTCCATCTTTACTCATTAATGTAAACTTTATAGTATGTCAGGATCTCAATCTGCCTACATATCTTACTCACTCTCTCGCCCTCCTGTGCCTTTTCTTGTGGCTATACATCCACTAGCCGGGTGGAGTGGAAGTAAATGGAAATTCATGCTTTGCTTTGTGTTGTTCAGCTTGCATAAAGGATTTAATATTTACTTTCTAGAAAACATTTTTATTCGTACGCTATTAGGATCATTTACACACACACACACACACACAAAACACACACACTTACCAACGAGATGGCCCTGTCGACTTTAACCCAGACAAATGCAAGGTAGCGAAAATTTGAGACCTATTAGTCGAATATCAGATCAAGGGAAATAAGTACTTTCATGGTAATACAAAAGAGAAAAGGATGTGAAGTAGCTAACTATCTGAAAGAAGAATTAAAGTGCATTACAAGCAAGGTCTTGCAATGTACTTTATCTTGCAATGCGAGATCAAATCAGAGATTCACATAGAATCCAAATGCGTAGAAGTCAATGATGGAAACGAAAAATTTCTGGTCAAAAGGATT
>WNGS01164437.1:7136721-7148551 GCA_020271785.1 Procambarus virginalis
CTTACACTATTGGATGGATTATTCTACTACCGCGCACTAGTGATAACTCCCCAGCCGAGCTCAGTAATGAACAATTATGCAAAAATAATCTCATAAGACACAATAACACTCAAAACGCAGGTATAATGGCTTATATATAGATTATATCTATATATATATATATTATATATATATATATATATATATATATTATAGATATATATATATATATATATATATATATCCATTGGTTTCAGGTAAATATAGATCGAAAAGAAAATCTCTCCCTTGACTTTGTATCATACTAATTACAGTTCGTGTTTCGAATTGTTTCATGCAAGTTTTTACATAGTTTACAAGTGCGGTGAATATTCGCTTCCCTCCAGGACAATGGCCTTGTTCACGTTACTTTGTGCCTCCCTTTTTGTGTGGGACCCTTAATATGTTGATAATTTATATGATTTATTTCTATGTGTAACATGGTAATACTGAGCTTTGCACCTAGTGTGGTAAACCCGTGATCTATACCCAAGATTTCCACCCATGAGTCTATGCATAGGACCCCATGGGGTCCACATAGCCATGGGGTTCACATAGCCAGGGTTCACATAGCCAGGGTACCCTGGGGGCCTCACATGAACCATTCTTGGGGGTCAACATTAACCAATCACGATGTTTCTACTTTTGAGGTTCTAACAGATCACCAAAGGGGTTCACAGGACCAAGTCCCAGGGTTCATACTGATTACCACCAGGGATAAAACTTCCATCCACCGGGAACAACACAGGCCCCACCACCTGACAACACGGGCCCCACCACCTGGAACAACACGGGCCCACCACGGGTACACACGGGCCCCACCACCGGTTACACACGGGCACACTGGAACAACACGGGTCCACCAACCAATCATATCTCTCATGCTGGTTCCTTGTTTTCGTGAAGCTGTTTCCTAATCACTTCTTCAGAGCGTTATACACTAGCACCAGCCACTGATACTCTACCTGTTATTCGCCTAAACATTCTCCTTATGCCCTATATTCCAGCCTATTTCCTAATCCTGATTATATTACCCGAAAATCCCCGATTTTCTCTATATTTTCCTGATATATCGCCGTCAAGGGGAAGCGTTGTATAATATACCTGCAAGAATATTATAAAGCCTTGTTCAAATAAACGACCTTGTGGGCGATCTCGAAAATTGTTTTAGCACCTAAAATGTATCACACGATGAAAATCTGACATATGGTGAGGCTAGGGTCGGTGACGTGAGGGGATGGAGTCTGCCCCAGGGACCAGCTGGACGGTGGATAGACCCTCCCTATCCCCCCCGACGCCATCATAGCTCAAAAATAACCGCATGAACACATGCTAATGTAGCTCTCTGCGGCCATAATGTGCCTGCGACGTCCCGGTCTTGCTCCTAGGGGAAATGTGTCCCTTTCGAGAATGGGAAAAGGTTTTGATGTGGAACAAAAGTGGATGTACACGCTGGGTTAGCTCAGGTTAGATGGGTGGGTTGGGTTTGCACGTTTTAATATCCCTTATTTTGGTCGTTGCGGTGAATCAAGGGGCCGGGTTGAACAAGTAGAAGAATACCTTACGTTACTGGTCAGCTGGTTATAAGAATTCAACTCTTTTTACCAGAGATGCATTTAACTCGTTCGAATCCCCAAAATGGACACGCCCCTCCCTCCCTCCCTCCCTCCCCTCCTTCCTGAGACAAATCTGGGAAAATGACGCTGACGCAACAATAGGTTCGAACGCAAGTTGACGCGCTTCCGAACGTTTGACACACACTCAGATCATAAGTTCGAATCCTTCTCATAGCCCCTTCCAGCATTTTCAAGTCCATCAGTCAGTCTCATACCACCACTCGCGTCCACCAAGTTGATGAACTTTTACACAAGTAGAAATTCCGTGTCCAGATTCTGACCAATGGGACTGGAGCGTTGCTGGCCGAAATTAATTAAGATTTGACCACATCTCATCTGAAGCCGTCAGTGAGCATCCTCGGACACCCCTCCCCCCACACACCTGTCTGGCGCCACACCTTGCCACTCTCGTCAAGTCACACCTTGTCTCACCAAACTTCTCGACAGTTCATGTAACCACACCATGCAACAGAGAGCAATTTCAAAGGGGGGAGGGGAGAAATAGGTGCCTATTTCCGCTATTTCGTGCCTATGTCGGTATTTACCTGTCAGTACTATCCTGATAGTACTTACCTGTCAGTACTTACTTGTCTGTACTTATCTGTCTGTGTGTACACGAAAGTGAAGTATAATCCTTTATGCACCACCTACTAGCTACGTTGTACCCTTTTGTACCCCTTGTACGTGTTGTTGTACCCTTTGTATTTGATGTACGTGATATTGTACCCTTTGTACTTGATGTACGTGATATTGTACCCTTTGTACGTGTTGTTGTGCCCTTTGTACGTGATGTACCTTGTTGTACCCTTTGAACGTGATGTTGTACCCTTTGTACGTGATGTTGTACCCTTTGAACGTGATGTTGTACCCTTTGTACGTGATGTTGTACCCTTTGAACGTGATGTACCTTGTTGTACCCTTTGAACGTGATGTTGTACCCTTTGTACGTGATGTTGTACCCTTTGTACGTGATGTACCTTGTTGTACCCTTTGAACGTGATGTTGTACCTTGTTGTACCCTTTGTACTTGACGTACGTGATGCTGTGCCCTCTGTACGTGACCTCAGGGAGGGTGTTGCATGGGGGTGGGAAGAGGGGCCGGTGAAGTAGCCGAGACTCGCCCCTTTGTCTATCGTAAACTGATTTAATTTCCCTTGAGGAGGCTCTTCCTTCCTCGTCCCTGTGTAATCTCCATCTTATTTGTCATTTCCGAGGTCTGAGAGCCAATCCGGTTGAGTCTTCCGTCACGTTCTAATGACAATGCGCCATCTTCCTGCAGCGCTTAACAGTACACACCTGCGCACATGTGCCTTTGTTGCTGGTTTTCAGTTCACATCGCCTGTGTTGTTGCTTTTCCAGTCATGTATATACCTGTGTTTCTGACTTTCAGTCTACACCTAGACTTGAAATTATTTCGTTTTCTGTATATAGAAAACCAACATAAATTGGGTCTTGTGTATAACTTTACTTAGCCCAACACCAAAGAGCAAAACTAGCTGTATTTTCTTCTATGTCTCTGAAGGTTCTAAACTAGCTGTATTTTCTTCTATGTCTCTGAAGGTTCTAAGGATATGTAGACCTGAGTTTATAGTTGATCATATTAGTGCCATACGTTGTCTTTGTTACAATTTAAGATGCTCCTAAGTAGTTTATTGATAAATTCAGCCAAATTGCTCGTAACACTTTATTTGGTTTAAGGAAGGAAGAAGAGTACTATATTAAGAATACAGTAATTCAGCCATTTCATGGAAATGAAATTCCTAAACTACTAAAACAATTAATATCAATGTAGCATTTGGGAATCTTGGTATCATACAAAAAAATAACAGAATTACTCAAGTAGTTGCATTGGTTGTGTGTATAAAATTACGCGTAAAAACTGTAATGCGCTCCATGTTGGCCAAACTAGTAAACAGCTCGACTAGAGAACAAAAAATAAAACAAATAAAAATAAGGACATGTCAAGAGTCCATTGTTCACTTAAGAGATTGTAATAATTCAAATTGACTGGACTAATTAATGGAAAACAGTTGAGTGTAAATCAGTTAGTGAAAGAAATATTATTGAATCATCATATATAAAATGTAGTGAATTAAACAATTTTTAATGTAGGTAAAGGATTATATAAATTAGATATTTATAATTGGTAAGATATGTGATAGGAATAAAATTAGCGAAATAATAATATTCAAATGTATTCCAAGGCTATTCGGGAATAGCCTGGAATAATCATCAACCTAGATATCAGAGTGCCTGGTGCGATATCAGAGTGTCTGGTGCGATATCAGAGTGTCTGGTGCGATATCAGAGTGCCTGGTGCGATATCACAGTGCCTGGTGCGATATCACAGTGCCTGGTGCGATATCACAGTGCGTAGTGTGATATTAGAGTTCCTGGTGCGATATCACAGTGCCTGGTGTTATATTAGAGTGCCTGGTGTGATATCAGAGTGCCTGGTGCGGTATTGGCAGCCTTCAGCCGTATACAAAGGCTGTATGATTATATATACAAACGTTGAAAATAATCTGATACATCATCTGCGTTTGACAGAGCAAATCACTGTTTTCTCCTTCCCATTTCCTGTCTTTCAAGACCTATTTCAGGACCAATTTCAAGACCAATTTCAAGACCTATTTCAGGACCAAGGCTGTTGCATATTACAAATTGCTTATGCAGTTCTTTGCATGAGCCGAAGACGTGCAGGTATATTGACTGTTGCATGATTATGTCGTGAGAAAAGCAACATTTAGTCAGGTTAAATGTTGTTGAATATCTTGAAAACTTTACATGTACTTCGTGGATCACGTGCATCATCATTAGCATTAGTGATGCAGTTGTATGGATTTGCATTTGTCTAAGTTTTTCCCAAAATTAATAAAAGTTCTTTTGAGAACGTCTATTAACAACCATAATTCTTACAGTCATATTGAATCATTCTTAATCATCTTGGTGCTTAATGATATTGAGCCTTATTGCTGCATCTTTGTAGAGGTCTCTCGTAACACTTCGTGGCATGAGGCCAGATTCACCAAACAGTTACGCAAGCACTTACGAACCTGTACATCTTATCTCAATCTTTGGCGGCTTTGTTTACAATTATTAAACAATTAATGAGCTCCGAAGCACCAGGAGGCTGTTTATAACAATAACAACAGTTGATTGGGAAGTTTCCATGCTTGTAAACTGTTTATAAATGCAACCAAAGGCGTCAAAGATTGAGGAAAGATGTACACGTTCGTAAGTACTTGCGTAACTGCTTCGTGAATCTGGCCTCTGGTCCCTCCCAGCACGACCCTCCATAAGGTCGTTTTCTTGAATAAATGTATTACTTTGCTAGTGATAAAACGATGCTACAGAATTTGGAGGAGTCAGAATGGAAGAAAGAATTTAAATGATCAAATGGGAGAACCTAGTTTTTCAAGGCGAAGACCTGAGTCATATGATATGTTAAGAAGCTTCATCCATGTCTTTAAAGTGAAGAGTAACACTGCAGAAAGGGGCACTGCCTGCTCAAGAAATTCATCAAATCAGTCAGGGACGAGAGAGGAATTATCAGGGAGAAAGTGCCAAGCCATTACGACTATATAGCACTAGGAAAGGTTCAGGATAAGGATTTGGGATGGGACGCAGGGAAGAAATGGTGCCCAACCACTTGGACGGTCGGGGATTGAATGACGACCTGCATGAAGTGAGACCGTCGCTCTACTGTCCAGCCCAAGTGGTTGGACAAGACAGGGACGAACAGCAGAAACAATTCCTGTTGATGATCGTTAGTCAACACATAAGTTGATCGAAAAACAGGACTGGAATCTTACGATTTTGATTAATGTATGTTTTTGTCAGCTTCAACATTTTTAATGTTTAGTTTGTTGACTGTAGTTTAGGAGAAAAGATTAATTGGAAATTTGATTTCCTTAGCTTATATACATTATAGAATATTATATACTCTGCGGTCATTTGAGTCTTCGAATATTTTTATGAGAATATGTATAGTCAAGCNTGTTACAATGTTTTAAAAAATGTAGTTAAAGCATTAATACAAATTATTTGTTGTATTCATCTTGTTGTATTCAGGAATCAAATGGAAAAAAAGTTTGCTAACCATTCAACATTTTGCTTCAAATTTTGCTGACCTATATCTTATATATCAAGATATAGGACTTGATATAGGATATATCAAGTCCTATATCTTTCAGATATAAACTTAAGCAGCAGATATCATAAACAGTGACGAAATGCTCTCGTTAATACGGCTTTCGCTCTACTGTTTGTGAATGTAACACTCTTTACTCATGACTCGACTCAAGCTGCGATCGGTGCCGAAGTTGCGTTCGTGAGTTATAACGATTGGTTCGGTAAACACACGAGATTGGTTGGATAAAACTTGCAAACGGCCTCACATGGGCAAATGAGCTAAACGCCACACACCCCTCGCACACACACACACACACACACACACACACACACACACACACACACACACACACACACACACACACACACATACACACACACACACGGGAAAGGCGGATCCAAGAGTCAATGCTCGATCCTGCAAGCACAAATAGGTGAGTACACACACACACACACACACCACACAATACACACACACACACACACACACACACACACACACACACACACACACACACACACATACACACACACACACATACCACACACACACACACACACACACACACACACACACACAGGTCCTCGCAGCCGAGCGGACAGCGCTCTGAGGTCGTAGTCTTAAGGGTCCCCGGTTCGATTCCGGTAGAGGCAGAAACAAATGGGAAGAGTTTTATCCGATGCCTCTGTCACCTACCAGTAAATAGGTACCTGGGAGTTACACAACTGTTACGGGATACATCCTGGGATTCGTGAGAAAGAAGTAGTTGATATGATAGAAGAAAAATAGGTTGAAAGTCGGTACATTAGACAATAAACGATGCGAAAGACGGGGTCCAAGAGCTAACAGCTCAATTCTGCAGGCACAAATGGTAAATACAAATAGTAAATGCACACCTCAGAGAAATACAAATAGTAAATACACACCTCAGAGAAACTCATAACTTCGAAATTGCCGAGGAATGACCCTTGCTATAGTCAAGGGTATCTTATTCTCAGGTCCAGGACGGACCTGAGAATAAGTGCAACTGCAGGAGTCCAATTGGCTCAATTTACAGAGAGCACAAGGCTTCCATTGGACAGCGTCACGTAGTTAACGACACAACTAGGTTGATGTATCGTTCCTTAGCGAAGGAAGCGAATCTCTTCAACGAAAATAATACTTGAAGGGGACTATCAGGGGGGAAAATGCAAGCCATAACGACTATATAGCACTGGAAAGGGGTCAGGATTTGGGATGGGACGGGAAGGAAGCAATGAAGCCCAACCCCTTGGACGGTCGGGGATTGAACGCAGATCAAGCGAGTCCGTCGCGGTACCGTCCACCCAAAGGGTTAGGCAAATAATCCCTCTGTTCTATTTCGTTCTATTTCTCCTTTTCCCTTTATCTTCCTCCCCCTTGGTACCCCTTTTCCACCTCCTCTTCACACCACCATTCCCCCCCCCCCACTATTCCTTCTCCCTCTCCCCCACCATCTTCCCCGACATCCGCAACCTCCTCCAACTTGCTGGCTAATGTTGTCGAGTGAATGGATAGGAATTGCAAACTTTCCTACTGAGAATGACAAGGACTTTATTGAACTTTGCAATGACGTCTGGGGGGGGAAGTTGGAGGCGAGGGGGAGGGGAGAGGGGGGGGGCGAGATGGTGGCTTTTGGATGAGTGTTGAAGTGGTGGTGTATTGTTGGAGAAGTGATGGTGTATTGTTGGAGAAGTGATGGTGTATTGTTGGAGAATTGATGGAGCACTGTTAGAGAAAGACTAGAGAGCTGTTAGAGATAGGCTGTTGGACCCTGTTGAGATTGAAAGTCTGTTAAAGTGCTCCGAGCTATTGGTGGAGACGAAAAAAAATATGAATTACTGCAAGTAAAGTCTTCGATAATTCCTCAACGAGGGATAGATAAATGCTCTGGAAAAGAGAGATCATTGTTGGAGAAGAGATTGAGGATATCCCTCCATGAGAAGAGTTAGAGAGAGGCTGCTGAAGGGTTGTAGGGATGCTGAAGAAGAGTTAGTGATGTAGGAGGAAGTATGTTGACCAATCCACACATTAGAAAATGAAGGGACGATGACGTTTCGGTCCGTCCTGGACCATTCTCAAGTTGATTGTCTTGATTTTCTTTGTCACAGTCGACTTGAGAATGGTCCAGGACGGACCGAAACGTCGTCGTCCCTTCATTTTCTAATGTGTGGATGGTCAACATACTTCAGCCACGTTATTGTGACTCCTCGCCTGCATGTAGGAGGGAGGTGTGGGAATGTGGAGAGTAGCTGGAGACAGATAGAGATGCACTATAGATAATGCTAAATAATTTTAAGTGATGTTGGAAGTGACTGCGAGAAGCATTCTGAAGTGTTGGATGAAATTTGCATACAATGACTGACAAGAGTTGCAAGAGACTTGACTAAGAGTTCTTGAAGAGTTCTTGAAGAGTTCTTAAAGAGTTATTGAGTTGGCGAGACGCTGGTGGAAAGGAAGTAAACTTAGCTGAGGTGGTTATTACTGAAGGATTGACTGCTTATCGTTACAAAGATTTAAGAAGCCCTGCAAACAAGAGCAGATCATTATATCCAAAGTAGGCTATTTATGGAAAAGGTAAAGAGCTGAAAGCATCGGTATTCGCAGATTTGACGAGTTGCTCGTATAATCAAAGTTTAAATATATGTTTTTTACAAGGAATTCTGTCGCCTGAAAGTTACTCCATATCTTTGCTGCTCAAATAAAGAAGTATTTTGCATCATTAGTGTGAAATATATTCTTTTGTCTGTTTATCAGTCGAAGGTTGAAGGCCAGAGAGTTGGGGCTAGCCTCACTCAACTTTGCACAGTGACTGCTAAGGGGCAGTGACAAACATGGGCGCGTCGGCGTCTGTCCCTATTGCGACCCGTACGAAATTGGTGAACGTTGGATGGGTGGCCCCTAGAATTTCCAAAATTTCAACCACTTGAGGTCAACAAGATTACCTGGTATTCTCATACAACTAATGCACAGAGAGCTTGGCCGATTGTGATGGATCAGAAGCAACAGCATATTGAGACAACTTTCTTATCATGCTGTGAAGATTTAAGTTTTATTGTTGTATTTGATGAGTTATCATACAATACCCAACGTTTCGATCCTCTCCCCCGTCTACTCCGTCTGTTCCAATTTTCTCCGTCTCTCAAATTGCTCCGTCTCTTCTCTTATCACTCTTCTCCTCTTCCTCCCTCCTTTCCCATTTCAATCCCCTGTTCCCCATTTTATTCTTCTCCACTCTGTCCCCCCTCCTCCAACATTCCGTATCTCCTTCCCTTTCCCCCCTCTCTCCCCCTCTCTCCCCTTCCCCTCCTCTATCTCTCTCTCTCTCTCTCTCTCTCTCTCTCTCTCTCTCTCTCACTCTCTCTCTCTCTCTCACTCTCTCTCTCTCTCCCTCTCTCTTTTAACTAAGTTTAGGGTTCAGAAGAAATATCAGTGAAGAAGCCTTCAGACACAACAAAAGGCGCACACACACACACACACACACACACACACACCACACACACACACACACACACACACACACACACACACACACACACACACAAAGCCTCATAACCCATATAAACAAACTGAAACACACAAGTGGAGAATTATCTAATACCATGACTGTCTGCATTTGGTCACCCCCGCAGTTCTGACCTGATGGATAATCTTGTGGATAAGCGCTTATACTGCGCAGTATGAAGGAGGCATTCAGCGCAGCATTAGGCGCGCGCAGACACACTAACCAGCTAACGAACTGAGGACCAAAAAATTGTATTCCGTGCTTTTGATTCATTTCCGTGTTTACATTAGAAGACAAATGGTTTAGAGATCATTATTCCTTGAGCTCTCACTTGCACAACTCGACTCCCGACGCGCGATTTGTCAAACACAAGTGAATTGGACTGGCCGCACGCCCTCACACACGCCCACACACACAAACTCACATGCCCGCACTCACGCTAATACAAGCCCTCACACTTCACTTTACACACACACACACACACACAAACTCACATGCACGCACTCACGCTAATACAAGCCATCACACCTCACTTTCCACACACACACACACACACACACACACACACACACACACACACACACACACACACACACACACACACACACACACACACACACACAGACACACACACAGACACACAGACACACACACACACACACACACAGACACACACACACACACACACACACACACACACACACACACACACACACACACACACACACACACAATTTATCTCCCGAGAGCAGTTTCAGAGTAGGTCTCAAGCCCTTGAAAATATCTGCATAATAGACAGCGAGAACCTCATAATAATATTTATAAATATCGTGCTCGCTGCGCAGAATAAAAGGGATTTGAATCTCTTTCGTAAAGGATACCATCGCACGTAAATGTATCTCATCGCAACCGCTATATTATCATGCAACAGCTTTCTGCTTACCTCATGATAGATCCGTGGACCAATGTCCCCCATGACCGGTCTCTGACTAGTCCTCATGGTTGGTAGTCTGTTTCTTGATAAGCTTTTCCTAGTTTTTTTCCTTGAGTGATTTGGAGTGATTTCTCTTGATATATTGTTTAAACATTCAGGTCTGACTGGAGAGAAATCACACACTCATTGATTTGAAATCATCGCTATGCAATAAACTGTGAGGTGTTCAACTGTGGTACCTGTGTATATACGAGCAGCACTTACGTCCATCAGGCCTTGCGATATTAGCGGTTGCCAGGAGCAGGTTGGGCTACCGTTACCTGTGACAGGTGGCTACCGTTACTTGTGGAAAGTGGCTACCGTTACCTGTACCAGGTGACTACCGTTACTTGTGGAAAGTGGCTACCTTTACCTGTGACAGGTGGCTACCGTTACTTGTGGAAAGTGGCTACCGTTACCTGTGACAGGTGGCTACCGTTACTTGTGGAAAGTGGCTACCGTTACCTGTGACAGGTGGCTACCGTTACTTGTGGAAAGTGGCTACCGTTACCTGTGACAGGTGGCTACCGTTACTTGTGGAAAGTGGCTACCGTTACCTGTGACAGGTGACTACCGTTACCTGTGACAGGTGGCTACCGTTACTTGTGAAAAGTGGCTACCGTTGCATGTACCAGGTGACTGCCGTTACCTGTGACAGGTGGCTACCGTTACTTGTGGAAAGTGGCTACCGTTACCTGTGACAGGTGGCTACCGTTACTTGTGGAAAGTGGCTACCGTTACCTATACCAGGTGACTACCGTTACCTGTTAAAGGTGGCTACCGTTACTTGTGGAAAGTGGCTACCGTTACCTGTACCAGGTGGCTTCCGTTACTTATGGAAAGTGGCTTCCGTTACTTGTGGACAGTGGCTACCGTTACCTGTACCAGGTGGCTACCGTTACTTGTGGAAAGTGGCTACCGTTACCTGTGGCAGGTGGCTACAGGTGACTGATGTCCCAATCCTGAGCACTCCAGGTGCAAACTCTCTGAACATAATCTTGCTCATGATCTCATACATTACAGTGTTGAATGCTCAGTCATTAGACGCCCCAGACTTGCCGGTATGAGGTACCTGGAGCTTAGTAATTCCATTTTTCACCCTCGTATTCTTTAGTGTATTTGCATTATGCTTTCAAAGTTTGCCTGTGCAGGCAAGGGATCCTTTTTGCCCTAGTATGGCCGCCCGTCCTCCAATATGTGGAAGTTTTTAGTATGACACAACTAACTCATGACGCAAACTATGCAAGTGTTTAGTTTACTTGGATAATTGTGAGTAAATAGGTTAATACAAATTATACAAATAGTGGTCCTTAAAACTTTCTCGGACCTTGCTTTACGATGCGTGGTCTATGTAAACCCAAGGATTCATCTCTTTGCACCCCTTTATCCGTTTTTGAAGATATGAATATATATGTAACTTAAAAAGCTGTATTCACTCAACTCAAGTGTTTCACTCACTTTGACTCGTCAAACACGTAACTATTTTCAAGCCGACGGAACTGGATCTCATAATCAAGTTCTCTGGATATCCTTCCAGTCCGTCCTTCTAAAGTTTCTCAACGTCA